>JAUTBS010455654.1:0-15044 GCA_032361285.1 Aequorea victoria | reverse complement strand
ACACTTTGGCTTGTCTGCATCAGCCTTCACACAACTTTCATGGTTTGTGTCGACACCTTGCATCTTTGTGTCGACACTTGCATATGTTTTCATATGCTATGTGTGGTTTGTGTCGACCCCTCTGGCCCTTTGTGTCGACACCTTGCCTACTTGGCTTAAAATCCTCTCACACACAAACTCTTGTGTCGACACCCTATGTCTGCTTTTACAGAATTTTTTTTTGTTCCTCTACGTGCTATCAGACATATTTTTTTTTTTAATCTTGTCCTACCACCCTTTCTACCTCTGTAGGATTAGGATTAAAATAATGAAAACTTTCATTGTTAGCTTTTTGCTTTCAATCAAGATAACATTAATTGGTATCAAGAAAATAAAAAGTTGAAATTCTTTCTTGATCTTCTGATTAAACATATCAACTATTTTTACCTTTAAACCTAAAGTGTATGGCGGTCCTATGCTTGAATTAATTCTCGGGTGACCCGCTCTGCTTTAGTGATTTTATCAAATTTTTGTTGATATAAAAATTCAAAGATCTTAATCATACAAGTTCTTTAATACATCATAAAATTGATAAGATCACAACTAAAATTGGTATCAATCTTTGTTAAGTCTTAATGATACACATAACAAATTGATATCAATTCATGTGGACATCAATGATAAACCAAAAGAGAAACAAAAGAATATGATTGAATATGCTTATTGCTATATATGCTTTAATCAATCACTTTATTTTTTTCATCATTTATTGTGTTTACAATTGTTAGGTATCAATTCCATAAATCTAAAATTTGTCAAAATTAGTATCAACAAATTTGCCCCTAGGTCAACAATATAAATAAACAAATTGATTTTAAAATGCTAAATTGTTTGGGTAACCTATTTAAAATTTGGGTTCATCTTTTATCAACAAATGACATGCCTCTCTAATGGATCTTCTTTTCATTCGTCATTGCCTAGTTGAAAAGAGTTTTACCTCTAACTATGGTCCGAAGCCCACATAGGAATGATGCAACAAATTTATAATAAATAAGCTTTAAAAGGCTTAAATTTGGCTTTTCCTTTTTAAAAACAAATCTTCCCTGTTTATGTGATCCGAAACCAAAGGGCAGAGCAACATCTTAATAATAAGAATGTTTAGATAAGTCATTTGACTTTTCTTGCTTGTAAAAATGGCAATAGATTTCGTTGAACCCTTCTTTTTAATCAAATTGGAATGATAATTCTAAATTTGATTTTTCTTGCTAGTAAGGGTGGCCATGAATCTTGCTAAACCCCTCTCCTAAATCAAACTGGAATAATAGTTCCAGATTTGACTTTTCTTATTTTTCTAAGGGCAAATCTTTTGTTGATCCCTTCTTATAAATTAAATTGGAGCAATAACTCCAAGTTTGACTTTGCTTGCTAAAGTGACACATGTTTCTTTATACATAAGAGTGTCATAGTCAGGGGGAGATATACTCTTTGAAATATCCCTGCTCAAGCAATGTCCCATCCTTGATGATCACATCCTAATGCTTTCTCTTCAATCCATAGGAAAGTAATAATCTCAGGGGGAGCTTACAAACATATTCAATGTATTTCATTATATTTCTCATTCCTTTTTGACATGACAAAGGGGGAGAAATTTTTGATTAATTTGCTTAAATTTCATTAAAAGGGAGAAGCTTTAACAAAGGAGAAGAAGTTCTTGTTTGAACATAACAAAACAAAATTATTTGAACACACTCAAAGAACAATGTTTTGCTTAAATACAATTGGTATCAAAGAGCAAAACTTTTTGTATACAATTAGTATCAAGAAGCAGAAGTTTTTGTTGTATATTCGAACAATCTTTTGCTTAAATACAATTGGTATCAAAGAGCAAAAGATTTTGTATACAATTAGTATCAAGAAGAAGAAGTTTTTATTGTATGTTTAAACTCCATATCTCACCTTCTCTACATCAAAGGGAGACTTTTGTAAAACTTCCAACAAAGGGGAAAATGGATCATTTTAATAATTCTTTTGAAGAAAAATTTCTCGGAAAGATCCATTCCTGATAAAAAGAGGAGAAGAATCCTTTAAATAAATTTTTAAAGAAAATTGCTCTGAAAGATCCATTCTTGATATTTTGGCTCATACAATTGGTATCAAAACAATTGTACAAATTATCAGAATCAAGGGCTAAATAGTTGTTACCTAACCAATTGGTATCAAGAGCAAAATTATTTAAAACAATTAAATTTACTTTCGGTATTTTTAGAAAAATTAATCTAAAATTTTCAACAATTGGTATCAAATGAAAATAACCTTAAAAATTATTGTTTAAAATCAAAGTTTTCAATTGGTATAATGAGCTTAAACTCCATAACCCTATGTTTTGCAAATCAATTGTTGTCATAGTCAAAAAGGGGGAGATTGTTAGCCTAAAAGTCTTTCAATCAAGTCTTTAAGCTTTTGCTTATTTGGTTTTGAATCAACAACATATTGATTTAAACCTTTAAGGACCTTATTAGCCAAAACAATCTAAATAATCATTATTGTTTGTATGTCTCTAAGTATTATATGCTTGACATCATAACATAATCAATTGGGAGATTGTCAGCCTAAAAATTAAGCTTTTAAGCTTTGGCTTATTTGGTTATGACTCTACAAACATATTGATTTATCTCTTAGGAATTTGTTAGCAATAAGTTTATAATCATTATTGTTTGTATGTCTTTATGTATTATATTTCATGACATTACAATATAATTGATTTAAATCCTTGAGACTTTATTTGTAAAATATTCTTGATTAACCTAATGACTTGTCTATCTATGAAAAAGTCTTTTTTAGGATTAATCATGTTTTTATAACCCAAGTCTCCAGCAAAAAGTCAAGAGAAATGTAAAAGACTTTTGGAGATTGCTCAGCCCAAGAACAAAGCTACATTGCAAAAGAAATCAAAGGCAAAGTTGCAAAGGGTTGACACTTAGGAAGAAAAGGGTCGACACCAGAAGAAAGCAAAGCTCAAACCTTGAAGCAGTAGAGAAAAGGGTCAACACCAAGAGTAAAGGGGTCGACACAAAGGTTGTTCCCGTGGGCACTGAAGTTGAAGAAATCAGAAATGCATGGAAAGGGTTGACACCAAGGCAAGAAGTGTCGACACCAGCCTTCTCAGATTTAGCCGGAAAGGGTCGACACAAATTAAAGAAGTGTCGACACAAAGGAGCTTCCAGAGGGCATCACTTTTCAAGCTTCTGAGTTTTTGAAGAAAGGGTCGACACAAATAGAGAATGTGTCGACACAAAGTTCTTCCCGTAGGCAACAAATCTCTGGGTTTTGAAATTCAAAGAAAGGGTCGACACAAGGGTAAAAGTGTCGACACTAGCCAGGCCTAGACGAGTTTGTGTCGACACCAAGGGTTATTTGTGTCGACATAAAGTGCGAAAAATTCAAATCGCTGAAGCTTCGCAACGACTAGTTTATCTTCTCCAACGGGTCTTTTCTTCATTCAAGGTTTAAATATAACCTTTGAAGATCAAAACAAATATGGAAGCCTAGCAAGAGAGAAGAAAAAGGATCATCACAAAGAAAACACTCAGATCTAAAAATCACTTCGCTAAAGAGCTTATGCTATATTTTATTCAGAACTTCTTCTGAATTAGTTTTTCCTCTCTTCTCCTCTATTATTTTATTGTAAATCATATTTGAGAGAGAGAGAGTGATATTTGTAAGTGAGCTATATTGTAAATCATCCTCACATCATCTCAACTGAAAAGAGATTCCGGTTCCTCTTCACCCACTCAAGAAGAATAGGCTTCGATTCGCCTTGAAGAATATTAGGGTCCTCTTCACCCGTAAAGAAGAATGTGATTTCTCTTCACCCGATAGAAGAAGGCGATTTTGATTCACCGACTCAAGAATCTGTAAAAGGTTTCGATTCACCCGCAAGAATCCGATAGTCAATTTTCAAGGCTCTTGGAGAGTGGACGTAGGTCGAGTTTGACCGAACCATTATAAAAATTGTGTTTGCATCTCTCTTCCCTTAAATTTCTTAATTTCAATTCTTCATATTGTTTATATTTCCGCTGCATAATTAGATTAATTATTAAAATTTTTGAAAGAGTTTAAAAAGAGCACAAAAGTTTGCCATCAATCCATTCACCCTCCCCCCTCCCCCTTTGGGTTGATTCTAGGTATTTAAACTAGAAAATCTAAGTGACCTTAGAGTCCTCAGTGCCTAATTGGATATTTACTTGACATTCCCTTTTAGTTTCTTTTCCATTTCTTTCTTCTGTATGGATATTTTTATTTATATACATGGATCGCACTTTATTTACATGGATTGTATAGCTACAGAGGTTCACTATACAGGGATTATGTATGTATAAGAAATATTTACAGGGAGTATGTACAGGTTATGCTATGTACAGAAATATTTATTTACTTATGTACAGGATCATGCATAGAATATTTACAGGGTTTATCTACAGGTTATTTACAGGGATTTCTATGTACGTGAATTATTTACATTGAGTATGTATAGGAATTATTTACAGGATGAAATATTTACAAAGTTATTGTACATGGCTTATTTACAAGGTTATTTACAAAGTTATTGTACATGGGTTATTTACAAGGTGAACTTAGGTATAGGGGATTATTTACAAGATTATGTACAATAAATTATTTACAAAGTTATTTACAAGACTTTGTACAAGAAATTATTTAAAAAATTATTGGACAAGACTTTTTTACAAGGTGAAATATTTACAGGAATTACTTACAAGACTTATTTACAAGAATAGGAATTATGTGCTATTCTTAAGGATTTTGTCATATGTTTATATCTGTACGAATGCATATTCACGGATGTTAGGAGATAGTAAGGCATAGATCGAAGCGGCTATGCTAACACCCGTAGATATTAATTTCCATTGGTGACAACATAGACATGACGCAGGGGGAGCGAACAAAAAATGCTTCTTTTAAAACATAGGTGGCATGTGTCATAAAGGGATGACATGGCGCACGCCATGTTGATGTGGCGCGTGCTATGATGAGGTGATAAATGCCACGTTGAGGTGGCGCGCGCCATGTTCAAGTTAAGTTCAAGGCTAAGTTCGAGCAAACTGATGAGTTTACTAAGATCAAGCAAACCAATTTCGTAAATTTTGGTTTGAACACTTTTTTCCATTTGAGGTCCGTGAGGATGGACTAAAATTTCCTGAAGGCATCCACTCAGTTGTGGGATCGAGTGGCTCATACTTTCAGACTTTGTGATGAAGAGCTTAGTCCGACCATCGAAGAGTTTTAAGCTATTTTACATCTTTTCCCTCGAGATGAGATTTTGATTCCTTCATTGCTTGCGAGCCCAGAGAAACTCCTGAGGGATTTATGCAAATTGAGCAGTATTGAGGCTTTTCTCATTCTGCATGGTGGGGCTCTCGACATATCCTGTCTGGTGAGCTGTTTCTGCCCTACTGGCTCTCTTTCTGATTTTCCTTTGCAGTCTTGTGGTCGCTATGCCTTGTACATCTGTCTTCTGCCCCATTTCCTTCTTTTCTTGGGAGATGATGATGTCAGCACTACCTTAGTACAAGTAGCTTCCCAAATAAAGTAGGGAAAGAATCTTGTACCAATGATCCTGGAAGAGACACTAATTGGTTTAGATGTTGTACAGTCCGGTGCCTCTTTTGCTTTTGGGGGTAGTCCCTTACTCCTCTAGGTATCTCTCAAGGTTCTCGTTTTACATATTTCTCTCAATGTTTCTGCTAAGCTCTCCTTTTTTGGCATTTTAAGTTTTTCCACTCAACTCTCATTTTTTTGTATTTTTCTCTCTTAGACCTGGTTGATGTAGAAGGTAAATATTTTGGAGTATCTGCTGGCGGGAGTCTATACTCTGAGAGCCTTTATGCAAAGATGGGTTTTCTGCCCTTGCATTACCATGGCTGAGTGGCAAGATTTATTTGAAGCTCAGACGGGCGAAAACATCTGCTGGTGTTGTCCCTGGTAGACTATTCCTGTAGCGACGGTTTCGACCATGGAGCATTCCACTATCTTGGTCGTATGCTTGAGGCTGGCCATTTTTTATTTTTCTTCTCGTATTCTGTGTCAGTTGGGTCATACTCAATCGTTCCCTTCGACAGTGGCTCATATGACCACTTTTTCTCATTATGCTCCATTTCTGGAGCGTTATCGACAGTTCTAGTCATCTCAGAAGTTGATTAACTCGGGAGATCCATGAGTGATGTCTTTCTGATGCATAATCCAAATAGCTGGGAAGGGATATAAAGTGGGAAGAAGACCACGATGTGAACAAAGGAGGACTCTATCTAGTTGTTCCTTCTGCACTTCCGTTATTATGTTATCTTCTTTCTCTTTTGTTTTCGTTTTTAGAAAAAGACTTCGGATTTACACTTTTCCATTTTTATGTATAAACTTTGTTCGTTTAAAACTAAGTAATAAAAATTTCTCCCTTTTTTGATCTTTGATCATCTCACTTCGTTGGTTTGATGTTCTTTTTTGCCATACAATGAAAATTAATCAAAGAATTTTAAAAAAAATCTTTACATGAAAATCACAATCAGATAGAGAGTTTTGAAAGATGAAGTACTTGGGTAAGTGTTTCCCAATTTTTTTTATGGGACAGGCTTATTTATGTATAGGTTTGGGCCAAACTTTAAACTGAAGTTGCCTACGTATCCCAAAGAAAATGAATCAGGCCACAATGTAGATCTGGTCTGGGTCCAACTCTGGGGGCTGCTCTTACCTTTACCTGGGTTGTTAATTTCATCAATTTTTAAAAAAAATCAGCGAGCCTCTCTTATTTTTCATATATTTTTTTAAAGGTAGTACTTTTTGACCTAGTCCAAATTGGTTGGGGTATTAAAAGTGTTTCCGTCTAGGTTCATAATAATAACGGCTGATCTCGTCATAATGGCTTTGATTATATATGGTTCGACCCAATTTGATTTGAATTTCCCTCTTAGATCAAAGATAGGGGCTCAAATTTTTCTTTGAGTACGAGGCCCCCTTCCTTGAGGTCCCGAGTTTTGACCTTCTTGTTAAATGCATGGGCTATCCTTTTCTAATAGCCTTGAACATAAAAAAGCGCCCTTAGCCTACTTTCGTCTAACAAAAGTAAGTCCGTAAAATGATCCCTCGGCCATTCTGCTTCTGGTATACTGCACTCTGCTATAATTTGGAGAGAAAGAACCTCTAGCGCTACAGGTAGAACAACTTCCATCCCGTATACTAGAGAGTATGAGGCGACTCCTGTCGAGGCTTCGATTGACGTCCTGTACCCCTAAAGGGAAAATGGAAACTTTTATGGCCAATCATTAATGGCTTCTATTGTCCTTTGTAGGATTCTCTTAATATTTTTATTAGCTGCATCGACTGCTCTATTTGTCTACGGCCTATACGGGGATGACTTGTGTGCAGTGATTCTGTATTCTTCCACCAAATCTAACACTTCCCCTTGAAAGTGAGATCCATGGTCTGATATAATTTAATGAGAAAAACCATATCGGCATATGATGTTATGCTTGATAAACTTGGCCACTTGAGAAGCTTTGAGGACTGAAAAGGGAAGCAGCCTCGACCCATTTTGTGAAATAATTGACGGCTACTAAGATGAATTCATGCCAATTTGAAGCTTTCAATGTGACTTTACCAATAATGTCTATTCTCCAGGCTGAAAATGGTCAAAGAAAAGTCATACTATATAGTTCTGATGGTGGAAGATGTACTAGATTTGTATGGATTTGGAACTTGCAGCATCTTTTGACGAACTTAACGCATTCCTTTTCCATTGTCATCCAGAAATAGCCTTGCTCCAAGATCTTTTTGGACAACATCATCCGGTTCATATGGGGCCGAAAGACTCCTTCGTGAACTTCTTTTATGATTTATTGACCTTTTTCATCTTTCACACAAAGTTTGTTCACCCCTAGATAAACCCTTTTGTACAGCTTTCCATCACAGATGAAGAACTGAGCTGATAATCTTTTGATGGCTCTCTTATCCTTTTCGCTAGTGTTTTCTGGGTATTTTCACTCCTCAATGAATTTCAAGATATCGTGGAACCACGAAAAACCATCTTCTTCTTCTTGTTCTAAGATTGCAACTTCATATGCTCTCATGCTCCTCTGTTCAATCACTAAAGGCCTTATTTTGGCCTTTTATGAGTATGTCGATCATAGAGGCAAGAGTGGAAATGGTATCAACAAATTTATTCTGAAGTCTGGGTATATAGATGAAAATAACTTCCTCAAAATTGGGAATAAGTCGGTCGAGCTGTTGGTAGTATGGCATCAATTTCTCTTCCTTGACTTTCTATTTCCCACTGGCTTGGAAAACGACCAAGGAAAAGTCATCGATCACTTCTAACTTTCTCGCGCCCAATTCCAAGGCACCTTCCATCTCGATGATACACGCTTCATATTCAGCGTGATTGTTGGTGAACTCAAAGTTCAGTTTGTAGGCCAACGAAATATGCGAGTCATCTCGAGTGACTAGCAGTATCCCGATTCCATAACCATATTGGTTTGAGGCACCGTCAAAATATAGCATCCATAGCTCATTCTCAACTTTCGACATGTCTTCATCGGAAAAATAAAAATCTGAGTCTTCCCATCCCTCAACTGGCTGATCTGCTAAGAATTCCGCTATGGCTGATCCTTTTACCAATTTTTTGGTCCTGTAGTGAAATTCAAATTTGGCTAATAGTAGTAACCATCAGACCAATCTTTCGGTCAGTGCAGATTTTTTGAACAGGTACTTAACTGGGTCCATTCTGGAAATCAACACTACCAGGTATGCCAGCATGTAGTGTCATAACTTCTTTGACAACCACATCAAAGCCTAGCAAGTTTTCTCCAGTGGTGTGTATCGGGCTTCACAATTTGTCATCTTCTTGCTTAAATAATAAATAACTCTTTCTTCTCCTCTATCCCCTTCTTACGCTAGCATGCAACCCATTGCAGACTCATTCACTGATAGATACATGATTCATGATTTACCTGATTCCGAAGGAAAAAGTACCGAAGGCTTTCGTAAGTTGTCTTGGATAGACTCAAAGGCATTCTGGCAATACTGATCCCATTGGAATTTGGTATTCTTTATGAGCAAATAGAGAAGAGGTTCACGGGTTGTAGTTAGTTTCGAGATGAAATGACTGATGAACTTAATTTTTTCAAGGAATTCTCTAACTTCTTTCTCTGTCCTTGGGTGAGGCATTTTTAGAATTACCTTAATTTTAGAAGGATCCACCTCTGTTCCTCTTTGGGTGATGATGAATCCCAACATCTTGCCTTCTATAACTCTAAAAGTACATTTCTGCGGGTTCAATCTCATTCGGTACTTCCAGATTTTGTCAAAGAAATTTTCTAGGGCTAGGTTATGTCCTTTACGATCTTTAAATTTGATAATCATATCATCGACATACACTTCCACTTCCTTGTGTAATATATCATGGAGTAATGCCGTTATAGCACGTTCATACGTGGCTCTTGCATTTTTTAAACTGAAAGGCATAACCCTATAACAATACGTTCCCCACGGCGTGGTGAACGTAGTCTTTTCTCTATTTTCGGGGGCCATGAGGATCTAGTTGTAACCTGAGAATCCATCCATGAATGATAGCAGGACATGGCTAATAGTATTATCCATAAGAACATATATATGTGGCAGGGGGAAGCCGTCTTTGGGACTTACCTTTTTCAGATCTCAGAATTCAACACAAACTCACACCCGACCGTCTTTCTTTGGCACAGGGACAATATTAGCAATCCACTGGGGATACTCTGTCACCTGAAGAAACTCGGCGTTCACTTGTTTGGTAACTTCACCCTTGATTTTGATGGCCCAATTAGGTCTTACACGTCTTAGCTTTTGCTTCACGGGTTTGGCATCAGGGTAGAGGGATGTTTTGTGCTGGACATTTTCTGAGTCAATTTCGAGTATGTCTGTATATAACCATGCAAAGACATCTTTAAATTCTTTTAATAATTTGATTAATGGCTCACGTTCTTCATTTGATAAAGCAAAACCGATCTGGACCATTTGTGGATCCTTCTTAGTACCTAGATTTATTGAAAAAGTTTCTTCAATTAAAGCTTTAGCGCGCATCTCTTCTTCTTTTTTCAATTAAAAGTTTTAGTTCTTGGGAAACAGCCCCATCAAAATCATCTAAGTGAAAAATTAAACATTCATAAGAAAGTATAGTAGGGTAACCAAAAGAGTTCTCCACGCTATTATTATCATCAGCAAACTTTACAGATTTTGACATGTATTTGGATGTAATAAAAGACAAAGACACCCCAATAGGTGAATGCTCGGCGGACTCACCATTGGACTCAAAATCTATAGATGTAGATGAGTTCAACTTGGACTCTGACTCACTATCTACATCATCCAGAACATTATATTCGTAAGCCTAATTTCCTATTACAATGCTACCCTCGCTTGTTATTAATCTGAAATAGTCGACTCGCTCGTCGTTACCCAGCATTGCGATCTCCTCTACTCCTTCTTCCGCGTGTATTGGTGTTGCTCCCTCAAAGAGTGACCACTATGTGAATTCCTCCAGGTCCTCTGTGCAGTCTTTTTCGTGTGCTTTTTCTGCTACGCCTTCGTCTTCTATCTCATCTTCCTCGAGCTCGATGTCCATCAGCTGATATTCAAAGAATATCTCTAGCCCAAGTGTCTTCTGCCCAGACCTCTCATCGATCCATGATTCTGGAAATCTACAGAATGAAAAAGTCTCGCCTTCCTTCACATACTGCGCATAGGTTGGCAGCGGAGCCAGATATTCTATCTTGGTTCTTTTGGCCCATGCGCTCCTCTGTGCTTCCATTCTCTCCTTAGCAAGGTCCTGTGTTATTGTCTCGTATCCCAAACCAAAGGTATAGCGATTTCCCTGAACACATATCAGTTCAGTTCTACCTTGTTGATTTTTTCCAAGCCCTAAGCCTGGGAAGTATGACATTTTTTCCATCATCATTATCGTTCGAGGTTTCGCATATAGCTGCTCTCCAATTATCAAAGTCTCAATAGTTATTGTTTCGTCAAAGTCAAATCTGCTCAGGGTGAGATCTTCTTCTCCGTGATGTATTTTAAGCAAAAGGGTGCCATCAGTGGCAGATGTCTAGATGCTTGATTCCTCAAAAATAGTCAGGACGACCCCGTCCCTTATCATTTTGACCTTCCGATGGAGGGTAAATGTAATGATATTACTCAACCGGGTAGGAGCAACCATTCATACCAATTGTTCAGGAGTAGTGTCGATGGAGATGTTGACTTTTCTTAGAGCCCTCAGAATAGCTTGCCTATGCTTATGGGATGCCATTAGTAGCCTCCAAATAATCAGGTTAGCCTGAATCTTTTTGATTTGTTTTAGTATAGCGTCATCTTATTCGGCTTCTGCTGCAGGCTGGCTAGATTTACCTATCTCTAGGTAGGCAAGTTTGAAGTGCCTTTTACTCCTAATCAAATGCTCAACCTCTTCTTTGGGGTCCCACAGACCATCTCAATGATCTAGTCCTTCTAGTCCCCATAGATCGTATCATGCTGCTTTCTCGGTTTCTGTGTTGGTTATTGGGTGGTCTACCTCGATTCATAAATTTCCTTCTAGGGTTGAGCTTTGTTCTTTTTCTACCTCTTGACGGCTTATTTCTTCTACTGCCCACAATTCTTCATCTTTCCAACTGTTATCGGGCCCTAAGTAATCCCAAATATCATCATCAAGAACGAAGAGGTCTAGAATGCCTTCTTATTTTTCAGATATGATGTCTTGATCTACATTTTTCTTGCCTTTACTTCTAGCTCTGTTCTCAGCAGTTTTGATATCAGTTCCTCACAGGCTTCCTCTTCTTCTTCTTTATCCCCCAGTTTATTTGATTCTCGATTATTTTCAAACCTAGTTTGAGTCTGACTGTTAGACTCTTTCTCAGGTTATGATCCTGAGTCTTTCTTGGATCCCACTGTTGCTATTGATTCTACCCCTATCTGTGTTTCTGTTCTTCTTCCTACTTCTATTTCTATTTTTGTCCTTACTTTTGTTTTTATTTCTGTTCTAAATCCTATTCCTGATCTTGTACTCTCTGGGTTCCCCTCCGATTCCTTTTTCGATTTTCTTGTGTTCTCCTATTCTACACTGTTGTCTGGTATGGTGCCAGAAGTAAAAAGGTTATCATCATCGGGGTTGTTTCAACCCTCACTTTCGTCTAATTTTTTATATATGCATTCATCTTCTTACTCGTTTGAAGACAGTCAACCATAATTACCAGTGTCTACGTTAGGGTCGTAGAAGGAAAACTCCACATGTACCTCATTATTTTCCGCCATGTTATCCCATTCATCTAGGATTTCCTTTGCATCCTTCATCTTTTCTATGTCATTTTCCTATACATACAGAGTACCCTCTGCATCCAGAGAGCACAAAAAATTCTTTTATGGGAGATGTGGACTTGGTCTGACGGCCCTTTTTGGGAAAATATAAATGTTGGGATCATAAGAGGGTAAAGCTGTATGGATATAGTTTTACGTTTCGAGGGGGTGGGTTTATGTGATTCGGTAGTGAATTGGTGGTAACGTTGGGCTTGGTCGCCATAGGGGGTGGGATCACCTTATTATCAATCAAGTCTTGAATCCTTTGCGAAAGTCTCGAGCAATATTGGATGGCATACCCAGGCATCTGATGGTATTCAGAGTACATATCAGGGTTATATTTGGCTGGGAGTGAATTGGGAAGAGGCATTGGGTTGAGGGGCCTTAGGTGCTATTTCTCCACTAACCTCGGGAATAACACAGCGAGCGGTACACTCAGCTGAGTGAATACCCTTCGGAAAGGTGAGGGCAAAAATGATGGTCTAGTCGGCCCTGGTTAGGGTTGAGAAGGTTCACTTCTGCAGCCCTCGACATGTTATTGTTGGCCGAATTCTGGCTAGCCTGGTTGGTTGGGTAGCTGTTCTAACTTTGATAGTTCCGACCCTGATAAGGCCTTCGGGGCTTCTGCTGACTTGTGCCTACTTCTGTTTTAACTTCTGTTCTCTCAATCTCTCCCGTCTAGAGGGCATCCTCAATTTGGATTCCCGCATCAAAAAGTTGCTCAAAAGCCATGAGCGCCTGAGTGATGAGGTACTTTCTGAACTGGGGTTGCAAGTTCTTTACCACCGCCCGGACCTGTTCTTTTTTTATACGCCGGTTTGTCATCTTTCCTGCTTTAGCCCTCTAGCGGGTCAAGAAGTCAACAAAAGCTTCCCAGAGATTATGTTTGGTGGTCTTTAGCTCCCTTATGATTACGTTCAGTTGGACGTTGTAGTTGTACTACCCGACAAATGCAGTAGCAATGTCTTCTTAAGTTCTAGTGGCTTCTAAGGTTGGAAACCAACTTTGAGCAACCCTTGAGATGGACCTATGAAGGAGCTATTATTTCAACTGGTCGTCTATGCCCATGGGGGATAAGGTACCGATATACATCCGTAAGTGATTTCTAAGACCTCTGGTATCGTTAATGTGACGCCTCACTTTCCACGACACAATCATTAAGCACTAAACATGGAATTTAAACTCTCTAAACCCTAAAGAAAGTAATTGGTCAAGGTTATGAAGGAAAACTTAAGAAAGTTTAAGTTAAGTTTGGAGAACTCAGTTCGGTCACCTAGATCACAATCTAGAGTTGAGATTTTAGATCAAAGTTCAACATGAAAGTTTAAGTCCATGGACTCATAAATTAAATGAATGGATTAGATTTTAATTCTAGAGCCCAAATAAATAAATTTAAGCCATTTCATAATCTAAGTCTTGAAAAATTGTAGAAAAGCCTAATTTTTAATTTAAGACAAAGTGAGACCCACATTAATTATTTAATTATGAAAATAACAAAATAAAACAATTATGAAATGACAAATCTACTCCTTGGCCGGAAGCCCCTTAGGGGAGTGGATGTGATGTGACAATTTTAATTTATTTTGAAAAATAGAAAAAATAGGACAAAGATGGGATGTGATGGTTGAATGTTTGGAAAGTAAGGCTTGTTTGGTTTTAATTCATCTTCTACATGAATAAATTAATTGTGAGAGATAATTATACACATAAATATATTTTAAGAAGATAAAAATAAATAGAATAATTAAATTGTGGGAGAAAACTATCTAAAAAAAAATTAATGTATTTTTTTCTCCAATTCTCATCATTTTGAAGAGACAAGACCCTTGTACTCTTCGAAGACTTATTGGTCTTTGATGTCATCCAAATAGTGAAAATGAATGACAATTTTCATGAGAAATAAAACAAATTAAAGTCTTGAAAATTTTATAAATTTTGCCTATAAATACCAAGCTTTTTCCAAGCTTTTTCCCATTTCTTCAACTCCCACTCTCTCTCTCTAAACTCTTCATTTCGGCAGCCGAGGGGGGGAGGGGAAAAGAAAGAAAAATAGAAGAAAGAAGAAGAAAAAGATAAGAAGAAGAAGAAGAAGAAGAAAGAAGAAGAAGAAGAAAAAGAAAAATGACAAAATCAAGGAGGCGTGGAATAGCTTTAAACTCCATTCTTCTAGTTCAAGAAATACTAAGTAAGGACCTCCTAGAAACCTTCTCTTACCTCTCAATATTATGTTCATATAATTAATCCTCTCTAAGATAAAGATTGAAGAACAGAAATGAAGGAGAATGAACCTAGCTCATGAAAACAAGACAGAAAGGAAAAACTCATGTTCTAGGAAAGGTTGGAATAAACTAAAGATGAAGAACAAATATGTAATGAAATGATTATTAACTTGATAATGAACATATTATGATGTTATGTTGAGATTGGACATGCTCTTGACGAGTTAAAATGAAAATGGATGTTGAATATTTATGATGATGCAAGAATGATCAAAACAAAATTATTTTAAAGCCCTTACCCTAATTTTCGTGGGAAACAAACTATGACGCCTCACTTTCCACAACACATTCATTAAGCACTAAACATCGAATGAAGATGTAAGATTATTTTAATTGATTGATAAGGGGTTCTAACCCTAGAATTTAAACTCTCTAAACCCTAAAGAAATTAATTAATCAAAGTTA
>JAUTBS010455543.1:0-15052 GCA_032361285.1 Aequorea victoria | reverse complement strand
ATTAAAAAGATCTCAACCATTAAAATTAACACATAGGACAAATGTCCCATCAATTGCTCTAATTTATTATATAGATGTATATATTTTATTCTCTTTACATATTTTGAATTTACTCTTTTAAATAGGTTTGAATCGTTAAAGATCAAACCTTTAAACGAAGATTCTTCTTAGACGACAATGGTATTCTATATATATAGTTATATATATATAAGTTTCTGTTTAAAAATAAAACATGGGGTTTTAAGAATGACTCACCAGAGAAGGAAAACTTCAGTGATGATGGCGATGGATGATGACAATGGCGTCGCCCGGTGGTGATCAGTGGTTGTGGTGATGATGAACACTGACGGCTTGTTCGTGCGAAGAACAGAGGAAGATAACGGTGAGAGAGAGAGATGAGAATGTTTGAGAGAAGAGTTGATTTAAGAGAGAAAGAGAGCCACGAAATCAGGAATCATCCCTGATTTTCCTCCAATTTCTCTTATCTTTCCAACCCAGCGCTTATCAGAAAAGGAAGATACAACGACCTTCTTTTTAAAAGATTTTCACAGTTCCCTGATTCATCTCCACACATTAAAGAAGTTGGTTTTGACTTTTTCTTCCTTCATAAATCTGCCATAGCTGACACACAGCTGGCATAACTTCAAGTCTCAATTTTTTTTCTTTATTCCTCTTATTTATTCTTCATTTGAATTAATTTAATTAACTAGGCACTTTACAAGATTTTATTTCCTCAATTAAAGTTCTATAATTTTAATTAACTTACATTTTGAAATTCCTTTTTATTATTTTTAATTAAGCTTTTTATTTAGTTGTATTATTTGTTAATTGATTAATTAAGTTATTGAATTAATAATAAATTTTAAAATTTTAGAATTTTACCAAATTTTACAATAGATCCATCTGTAAAGCAACTGGAGGACCCAAACCGGAGGAGATTACGTTCTAAGGTGTTGAAGGACGGGAGGAGATTGAACCTCTCCTCAAAGAAGAGCACCGAGAATTAGGACTCCCATAACTCGATTACGAGAATGGAGCATCGTCTCCAGAGGAGAGTGTGCATCATTGACGACCTCGAGGAGCATATGCATAGGCGAGACCGTGAAATATTCGAGCTCCGACGAAGGCCGGAGGACCTTGGAAAACTCTCGACCCAAAGTCGAACCAAAGATCAAGTTGGTCTAAAGTCCCAGAAAAGATCCATCAGGTTTGAAGAAGAATGGGAGTCTCACTACCGAGCAGACATCCAAAAGAAAATGATCGAGACTCAAGATGTCCCCGAGAGGGTAGGGATCTCCAAGAGAGACTCGAGGCACTCAAAGAACAACGTCCAATCCAAACACACCAAAATCAGAAGAACTCGACAAGAGTTGACACTGTGGTTCGAGAAAAAGTTGGATGAGCATCTTCAACAAGTAGGGGGTGTTGGATTCTGTGAAAAACTGCTTACGGATCTTAGATTAGATCATTAATATGAATTAATTGATTGATTACCCAGAGTTTAAGAAATTTACCTTATGATTCTGGTAAGTTTGAATCAGTACTACAACTTCTTGGATCTTCCAGTGTGTGATCCGATTTCACGATCAACAAGAGCCTGGTGGGTGGTCACCGATCTAGCTGCCGTCTTTCTCTCTCCTGACTAAAACCCTAGTCGTCGTCATCTACAATATGAGTTCTCTCTTCTAATTCAGAATTAAGACTCATATTTATAAAAAAAGGAGAATGACCTAATCTGTAATTATGGACTACACTAGGGATCCAAGAATAATAATTAAATTAACTTATATAAGAATTAATAAATTATATATCAGCACTCCGTGATATATTTTTAATTCTTTTAATTATAATTAATTCCACTAAATAATTATAACTACACTCTAATTTAATTATCTCAGGTCATTACGATAATAGTCATTATTTGCCAAGTTATATACAAATAATATGATTCTCCATGTTAAGTTTTTAATATCCGCTTAGTAAAATTTAATTACTGATAATTTAATTTCATTAATATCTACAATTCTTGATTATCAAGTTCAACTTATTTGATATACTATCGGATTAAATTAATAATTCACTGATCATATTTACTGGTAGCAACAAAATTTATAAATTTATCAAGGGGGTATTACAATTCAGAATTATTCTGAACACGGATTTTTTCGAAATATAACACTGATCATATTCTAATATTCATTACCCAAACTACAGGGTCTATTGAAATAATAAGATTACATCTCGCCCGTAAGTAATTCAAAATAATAAAATATTAAAACATGTCAGAATTCAATATTTTTCGAGATTAAGAATCTATAAGCTCTCGAGCAAACCGCGAATTTGTGTAAGTCCAATCATGTGAGTATATGGACTTTAATTTCACATTTGGTCCTATTCAATACATTTCTGGTATACCGAACACAATCTCTCTTGAATTATCGATCAAATTCCTATAGTTAAGATAAACTATTAAGATTGTGCTCGCAGCTATACCGATAGGATGTCAACCTTATCTAGGCTGTGAATTAATATAATTATACAAGAAATGTACTTCTTATCTTCTGTAAGTAAACCAACTCTACTTACCAGAATTCTTACTGTGTATACTTATTGACATTCCGCATTTTAATTATAAATAATAAAAATATATTTTTCACAAACACATATATAAATGGGCTAAGATAATTCAAATATTATTAATAAAAATAATATAAAATATCTTACATTGATTTTATATAAAAACCCCAACAGGAGGAGCAACACATGACGCGGCAAGAAGGGCTCTTGAACAAATCTAAATATCACCACTCGCCAAAGTGATTGAGAACTCTAACCCTCCTCGCAAGTTCACTCTCCCTAAGTTTGAAATGTGTGATGGAAAGTCAGATCCCGTGAGCCATGTTCGGCACTATTGACAGACGATGGCCCTCTAGAGTGGGAATTATGCACTTTTGTGTAGAATGTTGCCATCCAGTTTAGGGAACCTCACTTTGAGTTGGTTCCACAAATTGTCCGCATGATCCATTGAAAGATAGAAACAACTAACCAAAACTTTTACAGCTCGGTTCATCACTTACAACAACCATCCCAAAGGAGTGGACACCCTTATGTCCACTAGAAAGAGCGGCAAGATTATGCTTGGAGGTACTGTAAGCTGTACAATGAAGTTGAAGGCTGCAGCGAGTAGATGTCCGTAGTCTCATTTAAGCTCGATCTTTTACCCATCAGCAGGATCAGACAGTCCCTAACAAAGATGTCCCTAAGCACAATGTTCGAACTTATAGTGAAGATTGAGCAGCATGCCAAGGTAGAGTAAGACCTATCCCAGACCCAACAAGGTTTGATGTATTCCAAGTACCCAGATAAAACAAAGGAACAAGGAAAGGAAATATCAACCACGAAAGAAGGTAGCACCGAGCTCAGCAGAGCCGAAAGTCCACCGAGCATTCTAGACTGTGTTCAAGGAGCTCTTTCACAAACTCTTGGACAAAATCAAGAACAAGCCCCACTTCCAATGAACGACCAAGATGATTGAGGATCCCAATAAAAGGCCCCAAAACAAAAAATGCTTATACCACAAAGACCATGGCCACCACACGGAGGACTGATGAACATTTAAACGACACATCGAAGACTTAGTTGGGGTAGGGCACCTGGCCGAACACATCGATGCTCAAAAGAAAATGCATCGAGAGAAACAAATAGTCCAACAAAACAACACCGAACAAGATGATGCCTCGATCAGTGTTGTCCATGTCATACATGACGCATTACAACCCCTTAAGAAAGGGAAAGCTAAGCACCATGTATGAAAGGTGACCCATGCTCGGGAGATAGAGAGCAGCAAAAGGCCGATAAAAGAAGTCACTCAGCAGTAGTCTTCGGCATAACACATCTCATTCTCGAATGATGACCTCGTCGGTATTCAAAATTTGCACAATGACGTTTTAGTCTTGAAATTAGAGTGGAAAACTATGATGTCATAAGAATCCTCATTAATCAGGGGAGCTTAGTCGATATCATATGTTATAGCATCTTCAAAAAATTGGCTCTCAAAGAATTTTAGTTCCAAAAATACCTCACACCACTAATTGGCATATGGTCGGATTCGATCTGGCCATTGGGAAAGGTTGGCTTGCCTATTCGGGCTGAACCCGTGATCCTCGATACTGAGTTCCTCGTGGTTGATCAACTCTCAATTTATAATGCTATCATGGGTTGAACATAGCTTCACGCAATAAAGGTCATGCCATCAACCTACCATCAAACTCTGAAGTTCTAAGTAGATAGAGAAATGGTAGAGATAAAAGGAGACCAACAAGCACCTCGGGAGTATTTCATTGCTGTCGTCAAGGGGAAATGAGCCATTCTCGAGGTAAAGATGATTGAAGTTACTGAAGGAGAAAATATCAATGAGTACAGCCGGGATGCCGAGGAAAAGGTGATAGAGGATCTTAGGAAAGTTCAAATTGACCCCGACAACGAAGAGAGGTTCTTCTTGATTAGCACCCTCTTAGATGAATAAGAAAGATCTGAGCTAGTCTAGTTTCTCACCGCCAACTATGAAGTCTTTGCCTAGACCCCATATGAAATATCTGTGATTAATCTCGAAATCATCTCCCATAAGCTCAATGTGGACCAAGCACACAAGCCAGTAATACAAAAGAGAAGGAGGTTAGTAGTACAACACGTTGAGGCAGTAGAGGAAGAGGTTGACCGACTCCTAAAAGCTAACGCAATTTGGGAAGTCTACTACCCGAACTGACTCACCAATACAGTGGTCGTGAAGAAAAAAGATGGATCTTTCTCAGTCTTCTTAAAATCATGTTTTCTAAATTGACCCGAATGATAGAATCTTTATGTTGATGTTGATATCTACAACCACTCCCATCTAAGTTAATTCTACTGCTCCTTCTTCACAAGACCTCAAAGAATCATTTGGCTTGAGGAAAGGGCTACATCTGCAAATGTGTGAAAGCTACTACTTGACAGAATTCTAACAAATCTGAAAAATCGTGTCAGTGGTGAGGGCTACTATTTCCAAAAGCATGAAAGTCGGTAATGAAAACGCAACAAACATGTGGAAAAAAGGGAAATAAAAATATATATTATGGTTCTTATGTAAGGGGCGTTTCTGTCTTTCTTTAACAAACATACATTGAGGAGCCTATCCGGTTTGACTTTCAGTATACAACTTTTATGATTTTTTACGGTGGTTCAGCAACATCGATCACATAAAGAATTGAACTTGGAATTACTAAATCTTCAAGCCACACACTCACTCACTAAGTTGATTATCATCACATTTATTATTGTAATACTTTTATGACGATTTACTTCAAAAAGTTCATGTCTCCTGGCAAAAAGAAATTTGTGGCTTTGTTAGCTTCGTATATCATGAGACGTGCTTGGTCTTGAGGGTTCTTAGAGTCTTTGGCTAATCTTTTTTTTTTTAGAGTATGTTTTGAAGAAAAACAACAATACTATTTTTTCCCCTTGGCGCCCTCTCTGCCTAGTCAGCGCTCGAGCGGTCTATCAGGATTCAATTTTTAAAAATAGAGCACCGTGTTTGTTCTCTCCGTCACTTTCTCTCTTCCCTCTCGCATCTCCCAAAAAAAACCCTAAGCTATCTTTTTCACCCTAATCTTTTCAGATCCGTGGATATCTCCTTCAAATCTCTCTTGGGTAAAATCTTTCACCATCTTCTTCACCTTGATTTTTGAATTTATTACCAATGTATACCATTTTTGGGTTGAATATGCTCTAGGGTATGGTTGTTGTTGGCAATCTTTGATGATTTGGTGCGGCTCTTAAATTCCATAGTTGATTCTTCCTTTTTGTTGCTTGACCTAGGTTTTTTTGTGCCTTCTTTGATGCTATGATTTTATTTTGACATAGGTTTTGTTTGTATGATGTATCCCATGTTTGGTTGGTCTGCTGGTTTGATATGACCTAAGGTTTTTCGTGTTTGATGGCAGGATTATTGGTCTAGGATATGAGTCTGGATGACTGTGGTGTGTTTGTCTTTTACAAGATCTGATGATTTAAAGGGTTTTGTTTGCATTTGCACAGATGCTTGTTCGGATATGTGGGCGTTGTTTGTTTCATTGTGTGTATTGATATACATTGTTATGAATCTACATTGCTTTATTTTCCCGTCGATGCGCATCCGGTCAAGCCTCCTCTTAATGTCCCCAACTGTTTGATCGCCATCGATTCTGCTTCTTTAAAGGGAAAGAAAGGTATAACACTTCCTTTACCCGTCGTCCTATCCAGATTGAGCGGGATGTTGTTCTGCAACACTTTGAGGGATCTCCCATTCTTCAATGGTTTGATCGCCTACGTTGGACCCATTTCTTTCATGCCAAAGGTACTGTGATGACCGACATTGTCCGTGAGTTCTATTCCAACATTTATGATGTTGAACTCTGAGGTTGGAGGTTTAAGATTTTTGTTACGGGTTTTGGCTTAGAATTAAATCCAAATGTGTTTGCCTCTTTTATGGGTATTGATCGCCCGAATAGTCCAGAGTACCCTCCATTTCCCACCAACATTGTTCTATCCTATACCGACATTGCCACTACACTGTGTGGTCACCCCTGAATTCGGTTAGATGGTTTCCTCTTTCAACATGAGCTGACACCAGCTTTTTAGTTGTTAAACTTAATTGTTAGTGCTAACATTGACCGATGGAATCACGTATCTGATCTGAAAAGAGAAAGAGTTTATGTGTTGTATTCCATAAGTTGGGGAATTTCCCTTGATCTTCCTCCCATTTTTGTCATATCGATGTTGAAGATCCCTTCTGGGAAAGAGTCGATGGCTCTCCCCTATGATCCCTTCATTCCGGACTTTCTCCGGTCCCATCCAGACATGCAATTCTCTACCGACACTCCTATTCAACACGTGTCTCACCCTATCACTAATCGGACTTTAGCTCAGAGTGCTGCTTTTGTCCCCGTTCAGGTTGAATCCTCCTCCAGTGATGACGAGGATGAAGAGCCTACTGTCCCACTTGATGTTGCAACTACTAATGTTGCCCTTGAGGGAGAGTCTTCTCTAACGAACATGGTGACACGTTTAGAGGATTTGCTGCAGACTCATTTTGTCTCTCATCAGCAAGATATTGCGGTTATTCACGATCGATTTGATCATATGGATACTCGCTTTGTAAAACTTGATAATTTCTTTTTAAATTATTAATACAATAAATAAGTTGGTTAATTAAATTAAACTAACTAAGTAAAGACATGATTTAATACAATAATAAATTAACCAATTAAAATCAATTAACTAACTAATAAATTTTTTAATTAATCTTAGTTCTTTAAAATTCATAAGGCATCTTCCTTTTTACTTTTTCTTTCACAAACTTATTTTTTTATTAAACGAATCTTACTTTTGTTTTATAAAAGAAAACCATTTTTTCCAAACCCAACAAACAAAACCCAAACAGAACCTGTGCCAGTCTTCCTCGGATCACTCACCATCTGCGGCGTCCACTCCGACGAGAGAGAGAGAGCTGCTCCAGCCATGAAGCTCACCAGCAGCAACAACAGCCACCATTGGCGTCTCCGATCGTCGTCGACCTCCACTGATCTACCCCACCGGCGTCGCCACAGTTGTCACGGCGTTGCACGTCGCCGATCTCCCTAGTCGTCGTCCACCATCTTCGCCGATCGCTTTTCATCGCTGACAAGCCCACCGTTCCTGTCATTGACCGTACCTTCACTGACGTTGACCCTTGTTTCTCGAGCTCCGATTGGCCAAACAAGCCCCGATCTGAACTGACCGACCACCAATCACCTTTGCTCAGTTTAGACAGTGAGAAGAGAAAGAGAGAGACCTCGGGAGAGAGAGAGAGAGAGCCCGACAGCACCTTTCACCGGTTGCCATCATCTTCGCCGTCATCCAACATCATCGGCATAGATCAACCGAGCTCTGTCGTTGTCTTCCACAGCCGCCGATGACCAACACCACCACCGCCGTCCGTTGTCCTCGCTGCGTCGCCACCGCAGTGTTGATCGACCTCCCACCGGCGACGTCTTTCTTCGCCATCAACGTTTCTCCTATGGCGGCGCTGCCTTGAGCCACCACTGAACCTTTTTGAAGCTTTGATTGACCATCGAGCTTCCGATCTAGATTTTTGTACACACCACCACCATCACCAATCTGTTTTCCCCTTTTTGGTATTGGCTTCGCCGGAGTAAATCAGTAGCACCACCGCCATCACCGAAGCTCGTCGTTCCCGTCATCTTTAGTAGATTGTCTTTTCGATCTGCTAGTTCAGTCGAAATTGACTTTGTTGAGCTGAACCTCTCCGAGCTCTAATCGCCCATCTGCCGTGTCGATCGCCGTCGTCGTCCCCGATCTTTGTGGACTTTTTGATCTGCTTTTCCCCTTTCCCAATCTAGGTGAGCTCACATCTATCAACTGTTATTTAGAATAAATCATTAGTGTACTGCCAGTTGATTTTTTGTGTCGTTTTAATTAGGGAATTAGTTGATGAAATTACACTTTATAAGAGATATAATGACCAGAGTTTCTATACTTAAAACGTCTTGCAGAGATTAGGCGATAACTGACATGGAAGCAAACTGCCATGGTTGCATTTTAGATTCTAAATCGAGACGTTGATCCTATAAGATAAAGTCTTGTACTTATTTTAACTTACGCTTTAATGTATGGAAATATACATAGGTCCTTATTTTTATGGACTGTTCCTCAACATAAAATTAATTTTACCTAAACTAGACATAACATGGATTCAAAGAAAAATTGAAGGTATAAAAAAATGTTTACTTTAAAAATATGTTGTTTTGTATAATTGATTGGATAGGTGATTCGATACTAATTTTTGCAAAATATGAACCTTTAATTTTATTTGACTTAATTGGAGAATATGTTTTCTTACACGATTAATCATGAGACATGAGAATTGGATATTTACATGCACATTTCTTTTATGCATAGTTAACATGGATCTGTATGCGTGTATGCGATGAGAGATGGAAGGCATGTGGCCTGTAGTTTAGGTTTGTGTATTGTTGAGATCCAGACGGAGCCTGTGTGTATTGTAATTGTTATTTCCAGGTTGATTTAGTAACGGTTGAACCGTCTGGATGTCCGAAAAATAAAGGAAACTCTGCCGAGATTTTTAAGAAAATCTATACTTATATTATTTTAAGGCTTTATGAGATTTAGATGTCTCTTTTAAGTCTCATGTCCGCTTCAGAAAGTTGAGCATCAGTTAAAGGGAAAATTAAATTAGTTAATAACTAATTTAACACCAGAAACAAATATTGAAAATTATACATGGGTTAAGAGTCCGTCCGAGTAACTTTAATTAGTTCCTTAGTTTCTTTTATTTATCTTGATTATTACATTGTATATCAGGTTGACGTAGATTGCATCCTTATTACTCTAGAGCTTAGCTTGGACCTGAGGTGAGTGGTTCTCATGCTACATACTTTCATCAAGCATCTCACATATCACCGAAAATTTATTGAAATGTAGAGGTAAATGATGGATGCTTTAAATGGTGCTTTTTTTCAAAATCATGGTACAACTATTTTACTGTTTAAATAAATTCTTACACTTTGAATAAGAATTGTTTAATACCCTCGATTTGATGTTGTATGACATTTTTCTTGTAGGGAACAATAGTATACATGTTGTAAATGTGAAAAAAAATCTTTAACAATGTTTCACAAAGTATTATAAAACGTAATATAAAATATATTATGAGGATTGTTATGCTAAATAAAATGTGTTTCTTACCAAGATATTTTCCTATAAAGTTAAAAGAAATCATTATTTAAATATTTTACTATAAAACTAAAAGAGTCTCTTATTAAAATGTTTTCCTATAAAATTTAAAGGAGTTTTCTATTAAAACGTTTTCCTATAGAATTAAATAAAAAGTATTCTTGTTAAAACGTTTTCTTGTAAAACTAAGGGAAAAGTGTTAAGAAAATGTCCTTATCAAAGTATCTTGAAAAGTATGATGGGAAGGATTAAGGAAGACTATTACAAAATGTACTAAAGAAATATAACGTAAACAATATTATAAATGGAGGGATCTATGCCATGAAAAGAATTATGAAAAATATTATGAAATGCATGATAGGGGATGAATTATAAAAGATTTCTAATGGCATCCTATGTACACGAAAAATATTATATTAATGCAATTGACTATGAGATATCCCGGTGACCCTTATACGGGACCAGATAATGATGTGGTATATTGGTGACCCTTATACAGGACCAGATGATGATGTGATATATTGGTGACCCTTATACGGGACCAAATAATTATCAGATATCCTGGTGACCCTTATACGAGACTAAATAATTATGAGATATTCTGGTGACCTTTATACGGGACCAGATGATGATGTGATATATTGGTGACCCTTATACGGGACCAAATGACTATGCGACACCTTGGTGACGGGTTATTATACAAAACCAAATGTTGAGTTGAAATGAAATAAGACATTGAAACAAAATGAGACTATGTTATGAGTTGAAATGATAAATTGAGACTATGGGATTAAATGATGTGAAATAATAATGTTGATAGAATTATGAGTTGACTAATCTCTTTTTGATATTACTTATATATCATGTCATGATTATGTTGACATACAAACTACTTTATATTTCCTTTCTTTGAACTGTATTACTATACATGATTCTATTCACCAGCTTTGCTGATGTAGTAAAAACTAAATATTTCAAAAATTGAAGGATGAAGCTTGATGTTGAACTCGACTGCTTCAGGGGGATTCCAAGGACAAAGACCTCTAGGACATGCATCATACGCATTTATATATCTACTTCCGCATTTAAATAAAATAAAATATTGATATATATTGTTGTCATTATTGAGCTATTGTCCCACATTTACGATAATAAATCTTAATTGTTTAAATCTATGGTAATTAATAATGTATTAGCATATTGTTAGCTAATAATTGATTAAGACTTTCTTGAATTGTTGGGCCAAGACCCATGATCCATGGCCGGTCACCCTTTCCCAAATTGGGGTGTGACACATGAACTAAAGAACTCAATTGAAAGATTCAAAGAAGATAATTCAAGAAATGCTTAAATGAGGCCCAATTTATGAGAAGCCCAATAGGGAAATGAATTAGGAATTTGTATCAAATGTTATGAGGGCCCAATATACATAAATATTTAAGTTTAATTATTTTATTAGTGGCCCAACAAATTAAATTACAAGCACAAATTAAAGAAAGGCCCAAAAAGGTTAATTTGACTCAAATGAATTAAAATGAGCCCGAAATAATTTTTAATCTCATGAATTATTAAATAAATAAATAAAATAGATATATATATATATATATATAATAATAATTTTTAGATTTTCAAGGGAAAGAGAGAGGAGTGATGTGATAATTTCTTTGGTGTTTGAAAAAAAGGAAAAAAAAAAGAAAAAAAAATAGTTTGCACATGAAATTAATTATGAGAATGTATTTACCACTTACACAAGTCTTCCATCCCCTCAAGCAAGAGTCAATAAGACTCCATGCATGTCTTACATGATGAGATGGGTGGCTAGTAAAATGATTAAGATGATAGATAAAAATATCTTTTCACCTAGAGATTTTTGCCTATAAAAAAGAGTTTTTTCTCAACAAAAAAACTCAGTTGCAAACCTCTAACATCTCTCTAAAAATCTGCTGAGATTTGTGGGTAGAATAGGGAGAAAAGAAAGAATAAAAAGAGAAGGAAGAAGGAAGAAAAGAAAATAAGAAGAAAGAAAGGAATGATGAGGAAAGAAAGAACAACTTAAATCTTCCAACCCACAACCAAGAATCATCAAGTAAGAGTTCTTAAAATTTTCTTTTAAAGTTTTACAAAACCATCTCACACATCTCATCCTTTCTCAAATCAAAAAGAAGATAGGTCATGAAATTGAATCCATGCATGAACCATAGTTCAAGAAGAAAGAAGAATTTCTTGAACCATGAACTTGAACAAGTTAGGATATGAGACCTATGGAGAAACATTAATAAACAATGGTTAACATGATAGATAACAAATCTTAATATGGATAGAAATAATGCATGCATGAGTAAGAAGGTAGAAAGATTATGAAAGTAAGAGATCTTATGAAAAGTTAACAAAACATTGACCATAAATCCTTATCTTAGAATTTTTGTGGACCCCAAACAGAGCCTAAATGGAAACATACTTTTGAAAGATCTATTTTAGCATGTCATCAATATGTGTGATTATTTGTTGGACCAAAAAATATATTTTAGAACCCCTACGTCATTTTTGAACATTTTGAGTTTGGAAGACAGAACAACAGTCCAATTTAAAGAATTTTAATTAATTAAAGAAAAATCTCCTAGGAATTATCTATATATGAAAAGAAAGGTATAAGGGTCTAGATTCACCAAAAAATGATAAACCTCACTTTCTTCGGAAGGATGTTGAGAAACTTGGATTCTCCCAAACATGGAAGTTTTTGGACAGATTATGCGTCATGAATTTTTAGAGCCTTTTCTGTTGAGCTATGGCACTTGGATTCTGCATACCAAATGTATCTAACACCCTATTATAGCCTATGTAATATTTCCAGAATCTTTGGAGAAGTGTTAATATTTTAAAATGAATTTCATACGGGTGGAAAATATTCTGAAAATGGTGAAAAATATGATTCAAGAAGGTTTTAAACACATCTAAGTATCTAAAGCTAAGTTATGGATCTTGGGGATCATGAGGGTACCAAGAGTAGTTAAATAAGAGATATTTGAGAAGATGATGACCTGATATGCACATCCCCACAACCATGCACGAGTTACTTTAAGTAACGAAGATAAGTACCAATCACATTTATGTGTTACGTTGTGTGGGAACCGGAAATCCGAACTGAATCAGAGAACGCAATTTGAGTCAAGCTCATTCAAGGTGGGTTTTTCTTATCACTAGATTAGTGTTATAAATGTGTGAATCGTTAAATTTTTTATACTTTCATGATATATGATTTGAAAAAATGATTGATGATTTTACTTATGAAAGAAAACTATGATTGCGAATTTTTATTTTATGAAATAATTTATGAGCATATGTTTTGAAACATAAGGGAAATTGAATATTTTATGAATGTAAACGGTGATGTTACTTGCGAAAGAAAACGATATTTGTGAATCTATATTTTTATGAAATAATTCATAAAGCTGTTTTAGAACTTGAACTCAATGTTTTATAAAAGGATGTTTAACATATGCTAGAACATGAGAATAATAATCATATGAGATACTTGGGCAAATGAAAAACGCAAGTTAATCGATATATTAAGTTGTGAGAATTATGAAAGTTCTTTTGAAATGTTCAATAATTTACGAAATGAATCTTTGAGTATATAGTACAATATGAGAACCATGATAATATGAATTATAAGACGTTTTGAGTATTTATGCAAGACGAAATAATTGATACTAAAATAAAAATTAACTTCTGAAAGTTATGAAAAATTTTACGAAAATATTTATGAACACTATGTTGGAAAACTTAAATAAATGTCTGGATAAAATAATTAATGTATACATTATGTGTATCATGATAGCCTTAATATTTACATTGTGTGGGCCATGTGATGGGTGTGCCGTACAAAGGTTTCGTGAGTATATATCATGTTATATATATGTATATCGTGCATAATCCACAAGTGATGTATTAGCTCTACCACTGAGCATTGTTAAGTGGAATTAACGAATACTTCTTAGCCTTGTCCACTGAGTAGGCGGGATATTCGGGGACGCAATACTGCAACAACACATGGTTCGGAGGTGAATACAATCCAAGGTTCTATGAGAAAAAATAATTAATAAATGGCTAAATATGTACCTACTACTAAGTGGATGTGTGCAATAAAAATAAATATTTATCACTACTACGTGAATAAACGAAAATGATATTGGAAATCTTCTATGGAGAGGATGTTATTTGAAATCCTCCACTGAGAGGCGATTGTTGGAAAATCCTCCACTGAGAGGTGATGATATTATAGATATGGAATTCCTCCACTGGGAGGTGAATGATGATAAAATGAAAGATACTATTTTAAAAGATAACGAACGGTAAAGTGATGAACAATTCTTTTCAATGAGATAACGATTTTTTAGAAAATTTTACTATATGAACTTTCCTCTACTAAGAGAAATGAAAAAATAAAGATGAAGAGTAAGGGAATATCGAAAATAAATAAAGTTTTAGAAAACTCATTTATGAGGAGATTTGTAGAAAAATGAAACTTAAAATCTTTTGTTGTAAAAATATATTTTGTGAAATGTTATCTTATTTTAAAGTGATGAACTATTTTCTTCCATTGTGCAATCTATATTAAAAGGGAGATGAACCTTGATAGTGACATTTATGTGTCAATCAAATGATTGTCATTTATCATTCTTCAATGAATGGTTAAGATGTGTTGTTCACTTTTTATCCATTTTTCAAACTCGATTTTTACTATCTTCCAAACTTATTTTTTGTCCTCCCTAATTTGATTTTATTTTAAGATCCAATTTATAATTAGAATTTTTAATTATAATTAATTTCTTATTTAATTAATGAGATTTATGTTTAAGAATTAATTTTGAATTAAGATCTTATTAATTTAATAGTTAAGAATATGTTCACTTTTTTATATTTTTACAATCATATTAAAGATTTTCTTAAAAAAAATTATTTTTTTAATTCTTATTAACTATATATTTTTCTCAACTCTTAATAATTTTTTCATACTTATTATTTAAAATTAATTGTAAATCTATACAATAAAATTAGAGTTATTTTTAAAAAATATTCTCCATGACGAAAATATTTTATGTGGCGTTTTTTCTCTTTACACAAATAAACTCTCACACACACACACACACACATATATATATATATATTAGAATGGAGGCAAACATTGATGGTGACGTTTATATGTCATCTCTTTATTTTCAATCAATAGATAAGATGTGTTGTTTATTTTTTGTCAATTCTTTATTCATTTTTAAATTTATTT
>JAUTBS010455432.1:0-14105 GCA_032361285.1 Aequorea victoria | reverse complement strand
GCTAGGGGGTGAGGTTTTTTCTTGCTGGGGGATGGTTGTGCCTACTAGTGGCCTTACCCTCAAGTGGATCTTCTTCATGTTGTTTGGCCTTGAGAGCTGCTTTTAACTCAACAATCTCTTCCCTCATGACGTTGATTGGTCGAGGGCCTCTTCAAGGCGTTTTGGGGTCTGGTACATGGGCCTTTTGCCCTGGTACTTGGTTGATTTTTTGGTAGAAATCTTCTTCACAAGGCTACACTCTCTGTTGGACCGATCATCGTCTCCTGCTGAGTTCGTCTTGGAGGGTGACGTCATGGATGAAGGTTAGGCTTCTCTGGTATAGCTTTCAACAGATGACGCCAAATGTGTGGGTGTGAATCCGCAGAGGTTGTTTGATAGATCGGGTGAAGATAAACCAGGCCTGAGTTCACACCTCGTATGGATCGGTGGTCATGGAAAAGAGAGCAATATCACTGCCCGGTGGGGTGTTCTCGCCAGAATTCCCCTCCAAAAGTTAAGTTAGCAAAGAGAAGGTTAGAACTTGAAACTTGGAGCCAAGAGTTTAGGGATTTAGGGTTGTGAGATAGAGATTGCACATACCTTAGTGGGTTGATGAACCCTCATATTTATAGGTAAGAGATGAGACAAATGGGGTAAGTTGACCTCCAAGGTCGACCATACAAACTGGTCATCTTTGCTCTCGGCAAAGTCAGTCATCTGCCTCCTTAGGGCTCTGATGGAGTATCATAGGTGGCGCAGGCATTTAATGCACATTAAATGTCTGCCCTGCACTTAGTTCAGCACTTCTCTTTTGACCTCGGTACTGACGTGTCTTCTATAGCTTGGCCAGGCCTGTGGTATTAGAATGCTCGGCCCATATTCTTTGGTATCGAGGTACAGGTAATGTCGGCCCTGGACCTTTTTGGCTAGGCTCGTTTTGGGCCTTTTTTATGTGTCACCCGACCCATATTCTATGGGCCCGGGTCTAGGCTTAGACTGTGAGTCCAAATTAGTCTCCTTCATTTGCACCATAACTCTCATGTTTCGGTACGGAGTGCAGGAGTTGCTCGATTTCAGTAAGAATGCTTGGCCCATATTTTATGGTGTCGAGCTAAGGTTCAACCCGTGAGTCTAACTGGCGCTTCTAGACGTCGCTTCAGTATCTTGTCAGCTCACGTGTCATTCTCTTATTGGGCTGCTGATGGCGCGCGCCCCTCCTAAGCACCATTGACGTCGCTTCGTACTATGATATGACTGTTGGGCATTGATTGCTCTTTTGGGTTATCAGGCCTGACCATTCGAATTTGTGTTCGACCATAGTCTTTTGTCTATTTGACCCATGCGTCCTCACCCGATTGGATCATTTCTTAGCCCTGAGACATCTTTTTGCCTCCAAACTCATCCCTCTGTCTTCTGACACGACTATTTGATTGCCTGAGGCCTCTATAAAAGGAGTGTCTTAGCCCCCTTCGAACCTCTACTTGCCATTTTTGAAGAATTTTTGTAAAAATTCTCTTAGAGAGATAGGAGCTCTCTCGTGCCATCGCCGCTACTGCTCTCATCGTTGTCGTTGGTTTCATTGTCGTCCTATTTTTTCTGTTATTGTAAGTCTCATTTTCTCCTTGTTTTTAGTCTTCTTTCTGTGCCCCTGGGTTTTTCTTTGTATTCGTTTGTTTGTATTTTCTGAGTCTTCTAGGCGTCTTGGTTCTTCTATTTTTCTGGGTTTCTTCATTCTTTTGAGTTTCTGGGTTTCTTTGCTTTTTTTTATTTTCTAGGTTTCTAGGTTTCTTGCTTTTTCTGAGTTCCTAGGTTCCTCGGTTCTGTGGGTTGCCCTTGTCATCTTCTATTGAAACCTTAAGTAATATCTCGGCATTATAGGTTTTAATGGGCTGAGATAATGGAGAAATTTAGGTATCTCTATTCTGACCCTCAAGCCTTAGCCAGCATTAGGAGAGAGCATAACATTTCCAACACTGTCACTCTCAAGTTGTTTGACCCTAGCGGAGGACAGGACCTTCATGCTGTCGTGGATGGGCAATGTCCCTTTCCTATAGTCTCGATCGTTGAGGGTGGTGTTCGGTTCTCCCTCAACCCCTTCCTTCGGGGTGTTCTCTCTGCTCTACGGTTATGCCCTTCGCAGATGTTTATTAACTTCCATTGTATCGTTAATAGTGTCGCCGAGCTGAGTCGTTGTCATGGCATCAATTTTGGCCTTCCTGAGCTATTTCAGTGATACTCTTTGTCATCGAACAATGATGGTTCTACCTATTACCTCAGGTCTATGGAGAAAGGGCTTGACCTGATTTGGGATCTTCTGGACTCGAATAAGCAGTTCGATGACTGGCTCCTGGTCGGTGGCTTTGAGTTTTCAAGCGGGCATGATGGTGAAGAGCTCGACATCCCCCGTCACCTCAGTTTCCCAGGTCGATAGTCCATAAATTTGCTTTGTGCTTTATTTTACTGTTGTCGCTTTTCTAAATGTTCTTGTTTTCTCTATATAGCTACTGATCTGGTTGATCATTTCAGAAAGGCGGCCAATGGACACATTATTGCAATTACTTTTTAGATAGGCGAGAGATCGACTCCTCATCTTCTTGGCTACATACCCTCATATAGGTACACGCTCCAGCACTGCCACCGTCCTTTCAACATTTTAAGGGATACATTGGCCTACCGCGACTCCACTAAGCACAAAGCCAGAATTGGCCCTTCCACCGAAGCTCCTGAGATGCCGAGGGTTAAGACCTATATAAACCTCCGTACAGTAATCAAGAAGATCGTCGAGTAGGAATGGCAATGGGGCGAAGCGGGGTGGGGATATGGTGTACCATCATCATCTCCTATTCTTCCAGGACGGGGAATGAGAGAAAGTCGAGGAATAAGCGGTGGCGGGGCGAGAATTTATTGAGAATATTTTGTAGGACTTAAAAAAGTAATATTAATGAGAGTTAGAAATAATATAGTAAGTAAAAAATAATAATTGATAAATGATTAAACTAAAAATATAAAACATAGAAAATAAAGATAAAAATGGGAAATACATAAAATATTTTTATATTTTAGTCTTATTATTTTTAAAAAAATAAACTTTATCTATGTATTTATATATAAAAATATATTTATTTTATGTAATCGGGAATGGGGCAAAGAAAATCAGAATAGAGGAAACAAATACCATCCACGTCCCACATGTTATCGAGAGCGGGGAAAACCCAAAAAAATTAGGACGGGACTGGCGGGGGCGAGGGAATTTGCCATCCTTATGCCAGGGCCTCCACTTCTGCAGTAGCTTGTCACGTATCGAAAGTCTCCATGGCATAGAGATGGTCAATTCAAGGCAAGTGAGGCTCACGAAAGATTCTGGAGCATGTCAGAAGGTTCTAGTAAATTGGAGAACCTTGAAGACTCTAGAGCATTTTGGAGGAATACAGAATATTCTAGAAGAACCTAGACAATGGGAGAGGAACCTAGAAGGTTCAAGATATTTTTAGTGCTTGTATATATTCTAGATAATTGTATAGAGTATTCTAGAATAGATTTCTAGATTATTTATATAGAAAGTTTCTAGAGAATGTTCTAGAACTTTTCTAGAGGTCTATATAAGGAGGTGACCTGATTTGGCCAAGACATCTCCACACCTCCACACCTCTCCAAATCTAAGAAGAGTTGTAAGAATCTCTCTAAGAGCAATATACTCTACATTCTCCCAAACTCTCAAGTGTCTTGCTTTCTCTCTTACTCTTATGGCTTTTTGAGTTATAGGTTTACTTAACATCACAAGGTTCTATTATGAGTCTCTAAGTGCCGCACGAATAGCTCGCGAAAATATAATTCAGTGACATTTGGTATCAGAGCAGGTTATAAAAGAAGACAAGGAAGCATAATGTCATCCGACATGAAAGACGTGGTGACCGAGAAAACCCGTGGAAGGGACACCAACCCAAAAGGGAGGTAGGATAAATCTCATGATGCTATTGCAACCATGGATGCACGACTCGCAAAGGTGGAGCTTGTCGTAGATGACTCGAGGATTAGCTTGACGTGTTGGAGCAAAGCTTGAAACAAGAGGTGGAAGATCTTAAGGGTGAGATCAAGGACCTCAAGGATAGCATGCTTGCTATAGTCAACTCTGTGGTGCATGACATGCAGCAGGGCAACGAAACCTTCCAAGCAAAGGTGTTGGAGATACTTGCCAACTTTGAAGTTCACTTGGAAGAGGTATGCCAAGATTGGGCTATGTGCAAGAAGGCTATAGTTGGGGGAGTTATGGTCATGCCAAGAACTTCTAAGGTGGAGGTGCCAAAACCAAAGCATTATAATAGGAAGAGGGACGCTAAGGAAGTGGACAACTACCTTTGGCACATGGAGAGATACTTCGAGGCAATGGTATTGACAGATGAAAATGCCAAAGTAAGGATCGTAATCTTTTACCTCACCAACATAGCGACTCTATGGTAACGCAGGAGGCATGCTGATATAAAAAGAGGTACGTGCACCATAGACACATGGATTGATTTCAAGAAATAATTGAAGAAGAAATTCTATCAGGAGGATGTGACCTACCAAACTAGAAAGAATATGAAGAACTTCAAGCACACTACGTCTATTCGGGAATATGTAAGAGAATTCTCTACTCTTATTCTAGAAGTCCCGAATATGACCGATAAAGAGCTACTATTTAATTTCATGGATAACCTACAACCATGGGCGGAGCAAGAACTGCGTCGTCGCAGCGTGCAGGATATTGCCATGACTATGGCAGTAGCGGAGTCCCTGATAGAATATAATGAGAAAGCCAAAACATCAAAGAAAAATTGCAATGAAAGAGGTGAATGTAAGGATAATGGTCATTATCACTAGAAAATGGGAACGGGAAAGCCCCCTACGGGAAAAGAAGGCAAGGGTAAAAGCATGGGAGAACGAGACAAGTTCAAGCCCAAGAAAAATTACTTTCTATGCGATGGACCACATTGGGCAAGGGAGTGTCCTAAAAGAGAAGTCCTCAATACTATGATTGCAGAGCAAGAGACTCAAGTGCAAGCACAAATGGGGTCTATCCAGCTTCTCAATGCTGTCAAAGCTACTCCCGAGACATCAAACACCAAGGACAGGTCCTTGATATATGTAGATGCTACTATCAATGGGAAGACTGCCCAAGTCATGGTAGACACGGGTGCATCTCACAACTTCATCAAAAGGGACGAGGCCAAGCGACTTGGCCTCAAAATAGAAAAAGGGCGAGGAATGCTCACGATAGTCAACTCCATAGCAAGACCATTAGAAGGTGTGGCTCGTAAGGTGGATCTACACCTTGGCACTTGGAAGGGGAAGGTTGACTTCTTTGTGGTACCCCTTGATGATTACAACATTGTGTTAGGAATGGAATTCATACAGCAACACAATGTGGCGATACTTCCTCATGTGAATTCAGTGTGCATCTTAGAGGGCTACTCATGTATGGTTCCTACTAAGGCTAAGTCAAGTTTGAATGCTAATGTTCTCTCTGGCATGCCGCTTGAGAAAACCCGAAAAAAGGAAGGGCGACGCACTTAACTGCAATTCGAGGGAGTGAACAGGGAAAGAACAAGAAACATCCACCAAGGAGGGAGGTGGATCACAACGGTAAGATGGTGGAAATGCAACAAGAACTCATCGTTCAAGCGTCTATGGAGAGTCATGCAGGAAATTGCTCCACCATAACAAAGAAAGAAAATGGAAAGAAATGTCATGCGGAGTGCATACTTGCAGAGTAAGTCATCCGGAGGAAGAATCACTAGCCAAGCCATGAATACTTGGTAAAGTGGAAAGGATTTCTAGACAGCAAGGCTAGCTAGGAGCCGATAAATGCTTTGCGGTAATTCAAAAGTTAATATAGATGTTCCACAAAAAAAGTGCAATGAGGGCATTGCCGAATTGGGTAAGAGAGAATGTCACAGACCGAAAGTCTCTATGGTATAGAGATAGCCAATTCAAGGAAAGCGAGGCTTATGGAAGATTCTAGAGCATGTCAGAAGGCTCTAGTAAATTGAAGAATCTTGAAGACTCTAGAGTATTCTGGAGGAGTCCGCAATATTCTAGAAGAACCTAGACAATGTGAGAGAAACCTAAAAGATTCAAGACATTTCTAGTGCTTGTATATATTCTAGATAATTGTATAGAGTATTCTACAATACGTTTCTAGATTATTTATATAGGAAGTTTCTAGAGAATGTTCTAGATCTTTCCTAGAGGCCTATATAAGAAGGTAGCCTTATTTGGCCAAGACATCTCCATACCTCCATACCTTTCCACATCTCTCCAAATCTAAGAAGAGTTGTAAGAATCTCTCTAAGAGCAATATACTCTTCATTCTCCCAAACTCTCAAGTGTCTTTCTTTCTCTCATACTATTGTGGTTTTTTGAGTTCTAACCTTACTAAGCATCACAAGGTTCAATTGTGAGTGTCTAAGTGCTGTACGGATAACTCGCAAAAACATAAGTCCATGACAAGCTGCTCCAGATGCTAAGCCCACACCTGTGGTGCCTTGTCCTCCATAGTCTATGGCACCATCCTCTGAGAGACCACCTCAGCCCCACAGCTAGATCCGGCCATAGATCTAGCTGTCGGCCTGGCGAGGTTGAGGAGTAAGAGGAAAGCTCTTGACGGCCAATCCGTTGAAGAGTCTAAAGAGGTTTGGGCCACTATCTTAGAACTGCATGGTGCCTCCATGCCTGCCTCGGCCCAAAGCATCGTCGATCCCAACATTGCTTATGAAGTTTCCAAGGTCGTCCTCCTACCTAAGGACATGGCCGAGCATTTAGCTTTTGATGAACTAAATATGTACGCCTAGTCCATGTATTATATGGTCAGGGTAAGCCTTCTACTTTCTTTCAATTTCTCCAAGTCTTCCACTTCAGACTAAGAATTCTTGATTTTCTTGTGTAGGGGCTCCAGCGTGTCCACTACATGTTGAATAACTATCAAAATCTAAAGACCATGACACAGAAGGCCATGCAAGGGTTGGAGGTAGAGAAAGAGGGTCGACTATCTGACGAGAAGAAGGTTTCTGGACTGGAGGCCAAAATCAAAACTCTTGAGGCCGAGCAGGCACTGCTTGTCCTCCGAGTCCAAAATTTAGAGGCCCAAGTGTTTGCTTCTTCCACCGAGCTGCTGACATTGAAGGCGCAGCTTGAGGAGGTCAATAAGAATTTGAAGGTCCGCAGATTGGCTCAAGCCAAGGTTGAAGTCGCCCGCAAGGAACGCGACGACTAGATGTGGCAGGTTGGTTAGGATGTGGCTATGGAACACTATGTGGATGAAGTTTATAGGACTAAAGACGAGGTGATGTACGCTGGCTACAAGACCGCTCTCGCCAGGGTTAACGTCCTAGTAGAGTTCTCCTTCTGGACCAAAATTCTCATTAACCTACCTATATACTGGGCATCTTGTTCCTCCAGCCATCATCGAGCAATCACCCATGGAGCTTTGAATTGAGACCGATCCTCTAGCCTCCAATGAGCCTCCTGCCGAGGGGAATCATGCGAAGGTGATTGAGATGTGAACCCTCGATGTGTATCTTTTTTCTCCCCCTTTTGTTTTTTGTTTTTGACGTCGGTCTGGTTGGCATGTAAAGACCAACGTCTTTATGTGACTCTTCGGGCCCCCTATTTGTTGTAATAAATGAATCTCATTTTCCATAAGTGTTTTGTATTTGTTTAGCATTGTATAAGTATGACTGTGTTACTTCTCAAACATATTTTACTTTGGTATTGTATAGAACTCTGCAAATATTGGCATTTTTTGCCAAAAAAATGCATCTCAGTATGTGACCAAACTTCTCGTTGTGAGCCTAGCTTGACGAGCAAATTTTCTTTAAAAAGTGCAAAGTGTTGGAACTTCTTATCAAATGAACACAATTTAGTGCATGACCAAGATTCTCGTTCTGAGCTGATCTCGGCGAGTTATGTAGTTGCTTGTGCGGCCGGTACTATTCTAGTTTGGCTATTGGGGTTTCTGCATGTCTCAAACTGTTCTAGTTTGGCTATTGAGGTTGTTCTAACCTTAGAAATTGTTCTAATTCCTGTAAGGCTTAAACTGCTCTAGTTTGGCTGTTAAAGTTGTTCGAACCTTAAAAATTGTTCTAATTCTTGTATAGCTCAAATTGTTCTCGTTCAGCTGTTGGAATTGTTCTAACCCTAGAAATTGTTCTAATTCATGTATAGATCGAACTATTCTAGTGCGGCTATTGGGGTTATTCTAACCCTACGAATTGTTCTAATTCTTATAAAGCTCGAACTATTCTAGTTTGGCTATTTGTAAGGCTCAAACTATTCTAGTTTGACTATTTGTAAGGTACGAACTATTCTAGTTTGGCCGTTGTGAATATATGTATGCGAATATCTTTGGGCAAACACAACATTATTATGATTTGACACTTTCAGAAAGTTACAGAGGATTAGTGATAAAAAAACGCGTAGATTGGTCCTCTTCCACGGCCTAAGAATGACTTTCCCGCTGTTGTCCTCTAGATTGTAAGCTCTTGTGCTTGCTATGGACCAAACTGTGTAAGGCCCTTCTCAGTTAGCGCCGAACTTCTCCTCTGTTACCACCTTTGTATTGTCCATCACTTTTCAAAGTATAAGGTCCCCAGGACCGAAGTATCGAGATTTGACTTTCTTGTTGTATTCTTTTTCTATTTCTTACTGGTATGTTTGAATCTTGATGAGGGTCATCTCTCTACGTTCTTTGGCCAAATCCAAGTCTCGGGCCAAGATCTTGTCGTTGCCCTCTAGGGTAAATAGATCAGTCCTCATGGTAAGTAGACTGACCTCTAAGGGAATTACTGCTTTGGTTCCATAGGCCATTGAATAGGATGTTTCCTCTTTGGCCCGATGAGGTGTAGTTCAGTAGGCCCAGAGGACGTTGAGGAGTTCATCGACAAACTTTTCCTTTGCCTTTTCTAGCCTTTTCTTTATTTCATCCAATATGGTCCTATAGGAAGCCTCAGCTTGGCCGTTGCCCTGTGGGTGAGCTGGAGTCGAGTTATAAAATTGTATTTCTAGCTCGATCACGAATACTTAGAAGATTCTTCCATTGAGTTGAGTCCCATTATCCGAGATGAGGGCTCTTGGAATGCCAAATCTTGTAATAGTGTTCTTCAAAACAAATGTTTTCACATCAGTCTCCCTAATGTTGGCCAATAGCTCGACCTTTACCCATGTTGTGAAGTAACCGGTGGCATTATGATAAATTTTTCTATTATTTACGGCCTTAGGTAGGGGTCCCATGATGTCCAAACCCCACTGAGTAAAGGGTCAAGGGCTTGTGAGAGGGGAGAGCTCGTCGGGCGGTTGATGGATGAGAGAAGCAAACTTCTGACACTTCTCGCATTTTCTGACATACTATTGTGTATCATTTTGCATGTATGGCCACCAATATCTTTGCGCAATTGCTCTATGTGCCAGGGACCTTCCCTCTGTATGGCTGTCGCAGATTCCCTCGTGGATTTCAAATAACAGGTCTTCTATCATGCTTGGGTTTATGTAGAGGAGGTATGGCCCAGTGAATGACCTTCGATATAACTTGCCCATTGATGAGAGCCAAAATCGAGCTGCCTTTAGTTGTACCTTATGTGTCTCCCTCTTGTCGGTTGGTAATTGATCAAGTTTGATAAAAGACATGATGGGGTCCATCCATCTTGGTGATAGCTCGACAGGAAGGATTTTCTCTCGGCTGTGTTCTTGTTCTATGCTAGACTTTAGTAAAAATTCAATGGTGATCATTCTCGAATTGCCAGATTCTGAGGCCGAAGTAAGGTATGCTAGAGCGTTGGCATGGCTATTTAGCTCTCGGCCTACCTACTCTATGTTGAATGCCTCAAAGGTTTTGACCACCTCTTTGACCTTCTCCAAGTACTTGGTCATCTTGTCATCTCTGGCTTTGTAAATTCTAGTAAGTTGATTGACCACCAACTGGAAATCCCTGTAGACCAGTAGCTCGGCCACCTGAAGTCTTTCACGGCTAGTAGGCCTGTGATCTGAGCTTAAAAGTGCTCTTTTAAGCCTTTCAATTCACATTTTTATATCCTTGAATTTGTGATATAATGTGTTTTAGTAGTTTTCGTGCAGCAAGAGGTACAGAAGAGAAAATAACAAAAATGAGCTAAAAAAGTAGAAAAGAATGCAAAAAGAAGACATTGCAAACTGCCCAAAAATATCTGGACGCTCACCACTTGTGTACGGACGCTCCAAAGAGAAATGGCCACTGCCCAAAAATGTCCAGACGCTCGTCATTTACGTTCGGACGCTCGAGCACAAAGAATAAGCCTCTGGACGAAAATGTCCGGACGCTCATCACCTACGTCCAGATGTTCTGCAGTAATTCAGTTTCTAAAATGAGGTCGTTCGCGTGGCTTTTGAGGGGAAGTATAAAAAGAAAACAAAAATTAGAAGCAAGGGTTCATAAATTGAGAGAAAAACATCCACGGAGGCTAGAGTTCAAGCGGGAGAAGGAAGAAGAAGATCGAGATGGCTCGTCTATCCAGATAAATTTCATCCCTCTCGTCAATAAGCGGCTAATCCCCTCCTGCCTAGGGTTTGGATGAAACCCTAGCCAAGTAATTAGGACTTTTGCATTTAAGATTTATATTGCAAACATTTAATTCAACGTTTTGTATAAACTCAGGCTTTTGATTTGTTAATCAATCGGTGTTATTTTTATGATTTCACTTTCGTCTTCGTTTTCTGTGATTACGATGATAGGGTTTTACAAATATTATTTTTTTGAATATGATTGAGACGTGAGATATGTTATGCTAGATGAGATGGATCGTGCCAAATTCTTAAGGACGATCCGTACTTCTGAAAGATAATCTATGCCGAGTTGCTAATCATATTTATCTTCTTGTTGATTCTGTTGCGACTTGTAGTCAAAACGGATCCTTGTTGAATTGAATGGATGAATATTTATTTTAAATACATTTTTCGTAATTATAAAATTAGGGTGGATTTCTAACCTTGGGCGTCTTTCTCTTTAACAAAGAACCACTGTTTTTAATCATTTTTGTAGTTAAATTAGTTAATCACAAATCTCTTTTCATCGAATTAAATTGAGAATTATTTGAGATTCAACACAACTTAGCCTTTTTGTCCCTGCGAAACGATACTCGATCTTAACCACTATTCTACAGAGTAGCTATTTTAATCGACTTAAATAAATATTATTTTTGATCATACAAACGACTAGATCAGTCGGTTAGTAAGGCTTCGTATTCGGGATTGTTGTTGGGGGTATAAAAGTCGAGCTTTAATTACTACTCCATCTCCTTCCCCAGGGCTGTTTGATGCGCCATCTATTTGGAGCTTACAGGCTTCTGCTGATGGTTTCTTCCAAGTTTTTAGGAGCTCCAACTCTATCCTCACTAGCTCGGTGGGTGGATCTTTTTCTATCGAGATAGGTATTTGTGGATGTGGGAGTGAACTCGGCTTGGAAGTTTGCCAAGATCTAAGCTTTAATAGAATTCCTTGGTTCATAAGTAATATGGTGTTTACCGAGTTCTACAGCCCATCTGGAGATTCTACCCATGAGATCTGCTTTACCAAGCAGGGCTTTCAGCGAGTACTCTATTAGTATAGTGATGGAGTGGGCCTGGAAGTAGTGCATCAGTTTTTTGGATGCCACCACCAAGACATATGCTAATTTCTTCAAAGGTAAATATCTGGTTTTGGCATTTGCGAACATTTTGCCGACATAATAAACGGTCCGATGGTAGTGGTCTGCAACTCATACTAGTACTCCACTTACCACGTGCTGGAATAGAGGACCTCTCTGGCCACTGGGGTGGAGAGGAGTGGAGGCTCGGTTAAATACCTTTTCAATTCTTCTTGAGGTCGGTCTGCTTCTACGGTCCATTAAAAGCTTAGTCATCCCTGTTAATTCAATCGACTGATGAACCGATTTAGAGTCGCGGTTATCCTTGTTAATTTTTGCATGTCTTTGACCAAACTTGGCCATTACATGACTTGAATTGCGCTGATCTGGTCTGGATTTGCCTATATGCCTCTATGTGTGACTAAGAAGCCGAGAAACTTACCCGATCCGACACTGAAGGCGCATTTAGAGGCATTGAGACAAAATTTTTGTTGCTTGAGGATGCCAAACATCTCATGTAGGTTGGTAAAGTGGCCTTCCTTTTCTTTAGTCTTGACCACAACGTCATCGATGTAGGCCTCCATGGTTCGGCCCATCAAGCCACCGAGCATTCTCATGACCATTCTCTGATAAATTGCCCCCACGTTCTTCAATTCAAAGGGCATGACCTTGTAGCAATAGGTACCCCTGAGAGTGATGAATGCAGTATTTTCCTGATCTGGACCGAACATCATGATCTGGTGATATTCTTAGTAGGATTCGAGGAAGTTCATTCATGCATGTTCGACTGTTCAATCCACCAGCTGGTCTATCTTCGGTAGTGGGAAATTGTCATTCGGACGAGCCTTATTCAGAATCGTGAGGTCCACACACACCTTCCATTTTTTGATTTTGTTTTTAACCACCACTATATTTGATAGCCAGTCTGTGTAATAAACCTCTCTAATCACCGCAGCTTCGAGCTGCTTGGCAACTTCTTTAGCCACAACTTTGACATGCTGAGGTGCCGACCTATGGATTTTTTGTTTGACCGAATGGTGAGCTGGGCTAATGTTGAGTCTATGGCATTTCGTAGTGAGTCCATGCAAAGACTTCAACATTAGCCTTCAAGAAGGCAACCATCTCGGTCCTCTCTTCCTCCTCCATAAAAGAGCTGATCAAGAAAAACTTTTCCAGATCGACTTCATCGATAGGAATCATGAGAAAATCTTTCATTGCCTTCTCTTTGGCCTTGGTGCCGACGTTGTCTAGAACCGGTTGGTCCAGGACCTCTACCAACTGAACTTTCCCCGTGGTGCGCTTGCTATTCAGCGCGATCATGAATCATTGTATATGACCTCCACGCCTTCCTCTATAGGGAACTTCATCATTTGGTGGTAAGTCGATGGTATGGATTTCAACTCGTGCAGCCACGATCTGCCCATAATGGCATTATAGGCCGAGGAGACGTTGACCACAAGGAAGTCAGTCTCAATAATAGTGGAGCCTGCTAGAACAGGGATTGTCACTCTCCTGAGAGGCCAGCCCGGCTATAATTTAAATCTCACTAGAGGGGTGAGTGATGGAGTCAAGTCTTTCTCACCAAGACCGAGCTTCTTAAAGAGCTTGTAGTACATGATCTAAGCCGAGCTACCCTATTAAACTAAAATTTGCTTGACATTAAACACAGTCATGTTCAGGGTTATAATCAGGATGTCGTTGTGTGGAAATGCCTCTTGGAGGAGTAGCAATCCTCTACTATGTGTCCTCTCTCCTTATGGTAGGAGCACTTCTATCGGACTCCATCTTTTATCGCCGCTTGGACGGTGGCCTCCGGCATCTTTGATGGCCATACAAAGTAGAGCTTCTCTATAATTTGTGAGATGATCTTGTGTATCGGCTCTTTGAAAATGATGTTTATAGTCACGCGTGTATTTTTGAAGCCGACATTGTTCCTGACTAGGCTGAAGTAATCTGTTCGGCCCGTATCCCTCCTAGATCTTTTCGTTAGGCTCTCTACTGCCGTACTACTTGACATTCTCAGACTTGAACCTGCCCCTTCCGCATCGGCCATCTCGGCATCCTCCTTCTTTCTGACATGCTGTTCCACTTTCCTCATGAGATCTCCTATGTTTTTGGACGGCTCCATTGTTAGGGCACCCCTAAGCTCGCTGCTTGGGGAGAGCCCAAGTTTAAATGTTGCTACTGCCATCTCTTCACTATAGTGCTCCATCTCATTGTATGTTTCCTAATAATTCACTGCGTATGCACGGAAAATCTCTTTCTTTTTCCTCCTTAGTGCTAGGAATGCATCAATATCTTTTGGAACCTTAATGCATGTTATGAACCGAACTTTGACAGTTGTGGCCAACTCTTCCAACTATCAATGGAGGCAACAGGTAACTTGTCGAACCATCTCAGTCTTGTCTTTTCTAGGCTGGACAGAAATGTTGGCCTAAAAGCCATTTTCAATCATGCCTTTGTTTTTGGTTTTGATTATAACAACATTGATTTGTTG
>JAUTBS010455321.1:0-15063 GCA_032361285.1 Aequorea victoria | reverse complement strand
TTGTATGGGATAATCTGTTTAAGATAGCATTTTATTTTTTTGTTTTTTGTTTAAATGTCTAATATGCCTTTACTTTTTACTTTAAGTTATAGTGTTTGGATAACATCACACTTTTTTATAATAGAGTTGACTTTTTGTATTGAGAGTATTATAATTATTTTATTTAAAAAAAGTTAAAATATTTGGAATGTGAATAGACTTTTTTTTTATTTAACAAAGAAATGAAAAAAGTAAGTTAATTTTTTTGGAAAGCTAGACAATATGGCCGAAAAGCTAATTTTCTTGTAAAAAAAAATATTTTTAAATCTGTAACTTTTGTAAAACTTTGAATCCCTATAAATTTGTGATTTCAGGCTTAAGCTCTGTAATTTTAAGACAATTTCATCTTTTTTAAGTAAAAATTCTGGCTCCATCTCTGGCGGTCATACAAGTGCAACGGCATGCATGCAAAGGACCTTCATTTTGATGGCTTTAGACATGCATGCCAGCATAAAAGTGCATTTTGTTTGGCAGAGGCTACCATGGAGGCGCTCTTTAATTGGTGGTTCCCAGGGCGGTGCCAAATTGTGGTGGACAGTTGAAGTCCAAGGTGGCAACTGATTAGCCATGTTTCGTCTGGTTAGTCCTCCTCCACAATTTAGAGCAGGTGACTCAACTGAATGGCACCCTAATGATTAAGTCAGTCAGAGCTTAGAGGTGCAAGTAGATGAAGCACATTTGCATTCGTAATGTATTTTCTAAGAGAACTAGGCTCCGTCTAATTGTAAATTTTAAAAATTAAATTTAAAAATTATTTTTAAATACATTTGAATATTACATCCCTATTTTAGTTCATAATCAATTCCTAGCTCGTTGTTCGAAACACTCCCGAATAGATCAGGACAAGTCATGCAATTGAACGGCTCTAGATGAGGCTTAGCCCCGTTGTTACCATCCCCGTCATGGCTCATGAAGTAGGGTTGCTGCCACCCTACACATGAACCATTGCCCGGAGGAAGGGTGGTGGATGGCGATGGCGGAATCTGGTGTTTCTTGTTTGAAACCTCCATCGACGGAGCACAAGCTCCGCCATAGTTAATGAAGTAAGGTTGCTACTGCCACCCTTCATATGAATCAGTGACCATCGGATGGGCGGTGAACGATTTGGGGCTCACCGACGGCTTGTTACCAAACGGAGGTGGAGGAATAGTCGGAACATGTCTGTTAACTAAATGGTGACCCTAGAGGGGTCCTAGAGGGGGGGTGAATATGATCTTTAAAAAAAATTCTTTTCTTTTAAACATTAATTTAAGAACAGTTATAATCTAGCAACCTATAAATACATACACAAGCAAGAGATTGAGGATAGAGTTAAAGAGCGACACCAGAATTTATAGTGGTTCGGCTATCTCAGCCTACATCCACTCCTCAAGCACTTCTTGAGAATTTCTCCACTATAGACAAAGCATTTACGGGTATGCTCCAAACTTTTACAAGACCCACACAGCTACGTTTTGAAGCTTTCACTGCTTCTAGCACTTGTGATCTTTTACAGAAGATTTTCCAAGCTACGTTACCAAAGCTCACAGCTTCTAGGATTTGGGTTATTCTCCTTTGTGTGCTACACCACACACAAAGATCAGTAGCATGTGACTCACCTCTACTTTTACAGAATGATGTAAAGAATATTTTGATGTCAACACATCAAGTAGCAGAGCTCTCTTTTTAGAGCAGATGTTTACAATGATCACTAAAAGAGAAATAACCAAATAAGAGAGTAATGCACAGATTTTACTGGAATGGCTTTTCTTCGAATTGTTGCAGAACTTCTCACGAACTGATGTAATGTGATTGATGTTTCATTGATGATCTTCGTATCAGACTCAGAGCGAGAGTATGAGGATAAGAATAAGGAATTCTTTGTATTTCGAATTCTGTATTCCAAGTTCTTATCTTTCTTTATTGTACAGCTGCTCTTTAAATAGTCTGTAAGGATATAGTCGTTTGTAGCCAACAATTTGATCTTACTTGAATCAAGCCGGTTGATTGTTGATTTGATTCCAACTAATTCGATTTGATATTTATTTTGAATTTTGATCTCCACATAGTCGTTGCATTCCAAAAACCAATTCTGAAATCAACACTGTGTCCAACTCTAACAAATCCTGAAACTTATGTAACTGAATATTCTTTGATTTGTTCCTCAGATCTTGGTGATCTGATTTGAAATTTTTTGGGATCATTTCTATAAATAAAATTGATCCTATGTAATTCAAAATCGATCCTTAAATTACGTTGAAAGTCAAATAAATCACTGCGGGATTTGCACACTTGTGTCGACTCATATTGAGTTGTGTCGCCCCAAGTTCCTTAAATCACGGGATCTGCTTTCTTTGTGTCAACCCATGTTAAGAGATGTTGACTCAAGTTCCATGTTTCTCGGCTGTGTGCACACTAAATATATAGACCCGAACCTACTTTAAATATTACAAATTGTTGACACATGTTAAATAATATAGTGTGCACATTTTATATTCGGGTAAGTGGGCCTTAGTCCTGATGTCTTTTAACCGAGTATTGTGGGACCCACACGTGTGGTTAGGAACCTAAGAAATTATTTTGGGATCATCTTTAATTTATGAGAGTAGTATTGATTAAATTATATGTGGGTTAAATGATTATATGTATATATATTATCTATATAGATATATTTATATATATATGATGTGACAAAGGAAGTTTCCCAGGAGGAAGGCACTTCTTTGTCTTCAAGGGAAAGTTCACAGAAAGTTTCTCTCTCTCTCTCACTCACAGCCAGCGATCGCGATGCGTCGACAGGGAGAAGAGAGACTGGCGACGACCAGTAATGGGTCGACGGCGACCAGGGAGAGGACCAGCGACGTCTAGGGTTTTTCGACGATGCCGACCAACACGAGGCGACAATCAGTCGACGGCTAGGATTTGACTTTGATACCAAGAAGAAATTTAGAATTTAAAATCTCTTAATATTTATTTCCACTGTAATCACATATATATACATATAAAGAGAGATCTATCTTAGGAAAGAAATCATATATACAAGAAAATCATATACACACGGAAAGATGTGGTTAACATGACAATAATTAAGGAAAGAATAAAAAGAAAATCAATCAAAGAAAATTAATCCTAAAATATATTGATTCCAACAACCCTATGGTATCAACCGACAACTACGCAATCCGTAATTTCCAAACACAATCCGGCCACCTTTTTGGGGATAAACCCGACGGGTAGGGCACCCAATCTTGTGCAAGTTTTCGGTCTTTCACCGAGGAGCTAGTTGAGCCCAACTTAACTACATCAAACCAACACGGTACACATAGACCATTTCCCATCTCAATCACATTTTTAATTATCCAAGTGGGTCAAATATCTTCCAATTCACATGAAGCATAATTTTCATCGATTATAACCACATCTTCGGCTCCAAGCCCATTCCATTACATGTTTTTTCAAATGAATCTTAAAATGGGCATTTTATCAAATACAACAAATGCACAACTTCATAAAACACAAGAATCTTCATCCCAATAATTTCCCATAAAATCTCTAAAGTTAAGAAAAATATAAATTTGAGTTTCCCAACTAAGAATACATCATCATTAACATGCTAACAATATTTATCAAATTCTCGATCATGCATTTCTATTACAAAAATTAGGGTTCATGCTCCAATTCCATTTTTTTCATATTTTCTAAGGAAAGTAAAGCATTTATCACATGTAAGGCACAAATATTCAACGATAGTCTAGAATCCTACCTCCAAGAAGGAAATACTCAAAAATTTGATCACATACAATAACTCAATTTTTCAAATCAAAATCTGTTTGGTTGACGATGATGCTCTTGGAGTGTAGTCTGTAGAGCAATCTTCTCTTCAATGACTAAGAGAGATTCTTAGATTTAAGCCTCCAAAATGAAGAGAGAATGAGAAGACAAGAAAAAAAAGTAAAAGAGTGAGAGAAATGTACGTTGCAGAGAAAGAGAGAGAGAGTATTACCTTTTTGCATTTCAAAAGTTAAAGCTTCCCTTGGAAGCTTTAACCATAGTCAGTTTTCCTTCTCTATATATATATATATCCATACATATTTATATAATCATTTACCATTACACCCCCATATAAATTAATTAAGATTTTTCTCCCATAATTTATCACAAATTTAAAGTTGATCCCAAAATAATTTCTCGGGTTCCCAACCACACATGTGGGTCTCACAATACTCGGTCAAAAGACATTGGGCCTATGGCCCACACACCCAAAATAAAATGTGCACAACATGTGTCAATAATCACAAGAGGAAATTAATAAAATAATTAAAGTAGGTTCAAGTCTCTACAATTGATGCTTGTGAACAAAAAGAGAAGAATCTGCCAATGATGCAGTAAAACCCAACTATTGAAGAAAGGTGGTAAACTTCTCAAACCAAGTCCTAGGAGCTTGTATGTCCATAAATGGACTTGTAAAGCTTACATACATGATGAGGAAGAAGAGGATCAACAAAACCATGTACACCTCTTCTTTGAGAAACCCATGAAGAAAAGCATTGCTTACATCAGGTTGATATAGAGACCAATTAAACTGAGCATCAAGTAAAGGAATTTGTCTATCTATAGTAGGCATAACTACAAGACTAAATGTTTCTTCATAATCTAGGCCATGTTGTTAATGGTAGCCTTTAGCAACCAATCTACCTTTATGTCTCGAGATGGAGCCATCTGGATTCCTCTTGATCTTAAACACCCACTTACAACTAACAATGTTTTTGTGGGATGGAGGAGGAACTAGATACCATGTGCCTTGTCTCTGTAGTGCTGAAAACTCTGCTGCCAGACTTCGATTTGGTTTGCAGAGGGTGGAGATAATAGGTTTTGGAAGGATATGGGTAGGTATATATAATCGAGGAGAATTGTGAAATGGGTGAGAAGAAGAAATGGGTGAAGAAGCAATATCAGAATAGAGTTGAGAATCAGAGGATTGCGAAGAAGAAATAGTCTGAGAACTCTCAACAATTGATTAACAAAGAGGAGAGGGAATGGCAGGGTCAAGGGCAGAAGGTAACACAGAAGAGGGTTCTGGAATAGAAGAGGGTTCTGGAGCACTAGATGAGTGTACTGGAGTAGAGGAAGGAGCAGTAGAAGAACTGTAGAGAAAATGGAAGAAGGGGGAGGACCCAACAGAGAAGGTAAGAGACAAGAATCAAGGAATAGCAATGGTGATAACCACTAATCAGAGGAGGGAAATTGTGCAGAAGGAACAGTAGTAGAAACAGAAGAGGCATTGGAGTGAAAAGGAAATTGGGATTCATCAAAACACACGGCTAGACCTAAAAATTCTATGGGTATGAAGGTCAAGACAAAAGTATCCTTTTCGATCAGAGGATAAGCCAAAAAGACACTTTCTTGTTTTCGGTTGAGGTTTGTGTTTATTATAAGAGGTAAGAAGTGGCAAACAAGCACATCTAAAAATATTAATATCTTGATAGGTAGGTGAGTGACCAAAAAGAGAATGAAAAGGAGAAGATAAACAAAAAGTAGGAGTAGGTAATCGATTAATAAGGTATACTGAAGTAGCGAAGGCATAGGGCCAAAACTATAAAGGAACTAAGGAAGAGCAGATTCTGAAATAACAGTTCGTCAAGTTTATGCCTATGTTTCCTCTCAACTACCACATTTTGCTAAGGAGTATGGGGACAAGAAAGATGATGCAGAAAGCCATGAGGGCCACAATTTTTTTTAAATACACTATTCACATACTCTTCACCACAATCTGTTGCAAGAATTTTGATTTTAGTAGAGAACAAGTTTTCCACCAAGTTTTTTACCTAACAAAAAATAGAAAAGACTTTAGACTTATATTTCAATTGATGAAACCAAGTGAATCTAGTAAACTCATCTACAAATATCGAATAATATCTATAACCATTTACAGAAATAACAGGAGCAGGGCGCCGAACATCACTATGCAAGTTCAAGTGGTTTATGAGACCGAATTACAGTAGTAAAAGGAAGCTGTGACAATTTGCCATGAATACATGGGTCACAAACATGAGATATAGAATTGACAGCCTTCTTAATGTGTAAAAATGTGTAAGAACATGAGAAAGGATTTTATTATTGGGAGGTCCAAGTCTGGCATGCCAGACATTATTGAAATTTGAGCCCCAAAATGAGCAAATGGACCAGGTCCAGGCATACTAGGTGAGAGTGCGGAGGTAGCAGAAGCTGCAATCGGATAGAGCTCTTGCTTAATCTGACCTCCGTAAAGGGTCTTCCCCGTGTGCTTGTCCTAGTCCTGAATAGAAAAGTAAGGGGCATCAAAAAAGAAATTGGCAATTGTTATCCTTGCAGAATTGATAAACAGAAAGAAGGTTAGAAGTAATGTGAGGAACTTTAAGAATGTTCTGAAGTTTGAAATTCTGAGTGGGATTATAGAGGGTAGAGTTACCAATGTGAGAGATAGAGAGATCTTGACCATTCCCTACCGAGACCAGATCAGATCTTGCATAATCACTATGAAAAGTAAGTTTAGAAAGATCAGACGTAAGGTGATTGGTAGCACCTGTATCTGTTGGCCACATCCTGTTGGGATCCTGAGAATAAGAGGATCCAGAGGTAGCAACAGCAGCCAACTTTAGTGGTGGTCTCCTGCTGTGATAGGCAAAGTTTGTGCGATGATAGCAGTCAAAAGCAACATGCCATGGTTTGTCACAAATTTGACAAACTGGTCTTGAATAATAATCACCACCAGAATGTTGTGATCTCGAACTTTGCATGCTTGAGAAGTTTTTCTCTCTACCACGATTATTAGAATATCTTCCTCTGCCTCTAAAGTTTTGAGATGATCTGGAGAATTGATGCACGTTGAAAGATCCTCTGGAATTGGTTGTGCCAGTATTAGTCATTGCCATAGCATGTACTGTCCTTTTATGACCTTCATGTGCCTCTTGAATGGTTAACTCCTCAGCATGTAACATTACATTCAGATCTTCGAATGACACAGTCTCGTTTCTTGCTCTGATTTCTGATTTAAAACCATTGTATTCGCTTGGCAATCCTCTAATGGCAGTATGAAGAAGCTCTTCATCATCGATAAGGATTGATACACTGATAACTTGTCTCGAATTGCCTTGACTCTTTAGAGATAACTCTCAATTGAATCATTCCCCTTCTTTATATTGTGTAATTCTGACTTTAGATTCAGAACATTAAATCGAGACAAAGATGTGTATCTTTTCTCTAACACCATCCAAACTCCTTGTGCTATAGTTTTCCTATAACAAGAATAGTGCTGACAGTGAGAGAGTCAAATTCAGCAGTTTCAAAAGTGCTTGATCTTGAACCCTCCATTGAAGAAAGAGAGGATTTTCTTCATTCGTTAACTCTCTTTTTTCATTGCAAATTAATTTCTCAGGGCACGTTACAGCGCCATCAACATATCTAATGAGAGAATAAGATTTTGAATCGAGGATATCTGATACCTCCATAACACATACTTTACCAAATCTAGTTTCACTGACACTAGGCTCAATGCATTCGAGAGCAGAAACACAGGAGAAGACTGTGCAGCTAGATTTGATCCTCCATTATTCTTTCCTAACAACGAAGCTGATGAACCATTCGGAGAAGATGCCATCGCTGGATGGATTTCTTTATGGCTCTGATACCATTCAAGAATTCTGATATTCTATTGAAAATGAAGAAGGCAATACAAAGTATATTACACGAAAGTTCTCTATCTAAGGCTCATACCACACTATACTTAGTTATATGCATAACAGAACAGAAGTAACTAACTCTCTTTAACTCGCTCACTCCTTATTTTTGGGGACACAATCTTATTACATTGCTATGGTAGAATTGCTTTAGTTTCCACATTATAAATATCATTGTTGTGTTGATTTTTCTTCGTAACTTTTTTGTTTTCAGATATTAGAGGGTCTTCTTAAGCTTCCAGAAAATAGGGAATGTGCAGATTGTCGGAGCAAGTACGCTTCTCAGAACCAATTTGTGATGAATTTCATGATGTCACCATTATCCTCTTTTAACATATTTACTGGAGAAAACCATTATCATCTGCTGCCTGTTGGTATTGGATATCGTGCAATAAGCTTCTTTTTCATCTTTCTGGTGCACTTAATTTGTGCTATGCTAGTCACTTAGGGCTACTTGCAAACTACTGTGATTTTGTTTTTTCGTTGTCCTTGATGATGCGGAATTTACAAACCTGAAGCCTATTATTTTGGTAGTACTGGTTACAGCTGATGAATTTTCTGGCTTTCAACATCCAATATTCACGTTCCTGTATGACTGCTATACCCCATTGGCAACAATCATCATGCGTGAAGTATGTGTCATCTTCCAGCTTTACTATTCCATTCAGTGTGGATGGCCTCCAATTTGCTCACAATTTTTGGATGTATAGCTCATTTTCTCATCTGGATGTGCTAACTAAGCTAGATGCTGATGGTGAAGAGGTCTACAATCACCTGCTTGGATATTCATCATACTTCTCCATTGACTCTAATCTGATCAAGTAAGAATAGACTAAGGAATCAACTTTAGAAATCCCAAACATTTGTAATCCTACCACTAAAACAAATCTAATGAGTTATTGGATCTGATTAAAAAAATAGTTTTGCAACACATTGAAATTTAGAACACCTAAAAAACAAAAAACTAAAACTAAAACACTGTTTTGTATTATTTTAGAACAGTTACTTGCTAAAACTATTATTTCTTCTTATAGATATTGAACGTAGTGAAAGGGGCTATTTTTACAAATTTAGAAATGCTGAACTAAACTCAAATATGAAGTAACTACCTTCTTTGTTGCCATAGTAGTAGTCAGTGAACAGGGTTATTGAAGATCGATTTCTCCAATCTTCGTACGGACGCTGATGTCAGCATCAGAATGCTGATGCCAGCAACACTGATTGTCTCCCAATGATTAGATGATGAGGCTTCCTGGGGAGGTTGTGTGTGAAAGTTCCGGACACCTAGATTATCTACCTGCGTATCCTCAAATGCAAGAATTTGGGAGTATATCTGGTCTTTTGTCCGAGTTTTTCTTGGATTTCGGAGGACCTTTATGTTATTATGTGCATGAGCCTTGGGTAATATCTATTTTCTTCCCCAAAATCGACTGCTGGTGGGAAACAAAGTTTCACACCTGGGTCCCTCTTAATTGGACTGGCTAGCTAGTAGGATCCACAACAAAGAATGCCCCTTTATTTGTGGGAGTATACCTGCATCATCATGGCTTCTACATTATTTTGATTTTGAACTTGTCCCACCCTGCATCTAGTGCAACCTATTCAATCTGTTGCTCTATTAAATTTGTTGACTCGGCTCTAGTTGAGAAATCCAGAGACTGTCTGTTACAGCCAAAGGATTGGCTTAAACACTCACTGCCCACATATTACTGTAAAATAACACAGTACTTTTGTGAAGGAGCAGGTTATTCACCTCTTCCCTTGTCTGGTACCACTTCTTTTTTTAGTATTATCAACTTTACTCTATCATTGTATTCCCTATTTAAAATTTTTCATTTTGGTTTTCCAAGTTTACCAATTTGAGTTGTGATATTCTGGTTGAGCAGTCTTCATATTAATTTTAATGCAATTTTATAATGTTGTGTAATGTACTTATTTCAGGGCTCCAAGATGGGCCAGTATTAACCTTGGGATATTTATATGCATGCAATGTTCAGGAATACATCGCAGTCTTGGAGTTCATATCTCAAAGGTTTGCATTTTATTTATTTTTTGTTCTCTCCATTTTATATTTTCTATACTATTGATGAGGTTTGTGTTTATTTTTGAACCCTTAAATTATGTTATACGGAGATCTTACTATGAATTTATCATTGTATATTCATTAATATATGAACGGGTCAGTGGGCAGGGTTGTGGTTAATAGCCTAATGAGAATAAAAATAGTTCCAATATCAATACACTTTTAGAGGTGGGATTTACTACTATCACATATATTAATACACTTTGCACATATATCCATGCATTATTTACCCATTATCCAAAGCCCTACTGGCTTCCTTTAGCATTTTCCATATACGAAAAGCAGCATAAATATGTTTATTATCAACAGGAGTTCAGCATGCCTTTTGATTGTTCAAACCAGAATACTTGTAGAGTCGCTTGACTTTGAACTCTTGCCTCATCCTCAGCGTTTCATATGATGGCCTTCTCACACCCAAAGTGGGGACATGATAACAAGGACGGACAGTTCTGAGACTCAATATGGAATTCTTTTTAAAGGAAAACCAGCCTTTCCACATTTGAACGATACTTGCAGAAAGCATAAGTTAGTGTTTCAATATTTTGGGAGGGTGGTTCACTTCTATTCATGACGAACATGCCTCTTTTTATAAGCTTTACGTTAGTTTCATCCTGTCAATTAAGAACAGTGAAGTAAATTACCTATTAGTTGCCCAGTTATATTGGCAAAATGGATTGATCTGGAAGTGATGGGCCTTGCGGTAGAAAAATCAGCTTAAATTGGATGCATATAAAATAGTTCACATTAAATTTATTGCCTTTGTCAACGCAGAATTTATCTAATAAAAGAATATGAAGAAATGGATAATTGCTAGTCCTGGAGCACCTCTTTTGTGTATTTTCTGCGCAAAACTTCCATTTTTAGGTACTTCTTGCAGAATGCTACTACCAGTATTCTTAACGTTCAAATAATTATGTCGAGTTTACAGGTCACTGGTCTTAGAGTTGAAGATTACAAATTTTGTTTCCCCTCTCCCATTTGCATGGCACCCAAAAAAAAAAATTTAATAAAATTAAATAAATAACAAAGAGAAAGATAAAATAGATTCTGTATATTTTACTCGGGCTCCACATCCATTCTTTTAACTTGCTTTTGTTATGGAAAAGGTTCCTGTTTCCGATTTTTTCGTGGTCCAACTAATTTTCGTTCAATACAATTTACACAGCTATTCTGTTGTATTGCATATATCTTCTTGCTTAATTAGGATTAAGGCTAGTTGATATGTGTTGCACATATACTCTAGCTTGAGTTTAATTTTGATCCATTGATTTTACGCTCTTCTACTCCTGCTTTCTTCCTTCCAATGATGGGCAAGTCATTTCATTTTGCACAATAGGTACGGTCTACAACTTTGGATACATGGCTACCAGAGCAAGTTGTTTTTATGCAGTGTAAGATTATTTTGTTTCTTCTTGTAAGCAGAAATTATGAAATCTCTAATTATAAATATCAACAGAAGATTGCATTCATTATCAATAATGCTTGGTTTTGTTGCCATTTTTTTTCTTCTTCTGTTTTCCCCTATATATAGGAGACATTACGTACCCAACTCATATTCACTTGATCCGTTTGGGATAGTTTTATTTATATGCCTTTTTTGGTCTTTAGTGAATTTGTTTTTACGTTAGTCCAGACAAACATACTTTTTAGATTTCTCTACTCAACAGAAATTTGAAAAGTACAAAATTTTAACAAAAAATAAAAAAACTTCAGATAAGACGAAAAAAGGCACTTTAACAAGTTTATAACGCTTTTTTTTCTTCTCTTTAGTGTTTTTTTTTTTACTTTAACCAAAACGGCTATACTTTTCAAATTCATTATATCACGACGAATCAGAGAAGTAAAAGATTTAGACCAAAAAATTGAAAAAGTCTAGAAAAGATTACAAAAAGCCAAAAAAAAAAAACGAAGAAATAAGCTATCCCAAATATATCACCACACTCTGCAGGTCAGACGGAAAATTTAGACCAAAAAATGGAAAAAGTCTAGAAAAGATTACAAAAAGCCAAAAAAAAAAAGAAGAAATAAGCTATCCCAAACATATCACCACACTCTGCAGGTCAGACGGAATAATAGCTTGTTTGTATGGAATGCGTTCTTTAATTGATGCAAATGTATTGATGAATGAATAACAATTCATCTTCATCTTTTGACATTTCTGGCTGCTGGGGAATGAAATAAAGATCATAGAGAAAAGTTGGTTGTTCCTCAAGTTATGCTAAATGGTTTTGATTTATTCTTCATTTCTTTTCAAAAATATCATGGGACATTTTATTTATTGTCAAAATTCTGATTAATTCTTATATGCATATTACTTGTGTAGCCATCGGTAATGAAAAGGCTAACAGTTATTGGGAAGCAGAATTGCCATCAAACTACGACAGAAGCAGGACTGATACCTATATCCGTGAGAAGTAACTTTCAGTTCAGCTTTACTGTGTGCTATGCTAGGAAATAACGAATAACACTGTTTCTTCTTCTTCTTTCTGGTCTTAAGTAAATTTCTTGGGGTTGTTCAGATATCAGGAGAAAAAGTGGGTTCCAAAGAAAGCTACACAACCGGTTCCTATATTAGGGAAAAACTGCTCTGAATTTGACAGATTCGTTGAGTTTGGAGACAGATGTAGAATTCCAAAGAAAACAAGAAATCTTTCTCTTGAGGAAAATATTCTTTCAAAACATATGGCACAAGTAGCTCCTACAGCAAGATCTCGTGCGGTAATATTTGTACTTAATGGAGTTTACTTTGTGCTTGATAAATGAACTATTAATGGATTCCAATTCATGCAGGAATACCCCTGTTTATTGCTATGTCATTTCGTACTTTACATTGTTCAACATATTTATGATACATCATCTATAGCCTTTTTCCATAGGGGAGGATTTCAATAGGGAGACAGTATTTGTTTATATAATTTTCTATTTTCGTTATGTACAATCTGTTTTTCCTTGCTAGCTTTATCTTCTTATTCAAAATCTATAGCTGGTTTCTTTTTCCTCATAAACTAATTTTCTATGCCTAGATGAAAAATTTAACACATTTCGATAGGGCTGTGACACATCTGACGCACCACCCATGTAACACATTTCGATAGGGCTTTGACACAAGAAACTCCGACGCACCACCCATGTCGAGGGAAACTCTACTCGTGCGTCCACTCCAACTGTTAAATATTTAAACTCCCTACTACATATAGATAAGGATTTGGGTTGGAATAAGACAAGAAGATGAGGGTTTTGGCCAGTGTTCAAGCTCGGCTAGTCGGACCATATAGCACCAAGAAAAAAGTTAACAAATAAACAGCTCAACAATTCAGTACATGAAAAACACGATGCATGATCTAGAAAATGCGTGTTGCCAAAGATTAGATGGCTAACCCCAAAAAAAAAATTCATAAAAAAGTGAGAAACAATGCAAAACCATTAAACCATGACCCGAAAAAATTGTTTGTCAATGCCCCATCTTCTTCATGAATAAAGCAGCTTCTGATTCTCAGTCTAAGGTTTCTCTATAGAAAATTATTCATAAGTACAATTCACATCAAATACAGTCTAAGATTAGCTTAAGCTTACCCAAAAAAACAAAACTCGGTGGCCCTGGTAATTTGGTGGTAGTTTCTTTCAAGCTATTATTGTGATATCCCTCATCAGTGAGAGATGAAAAATAAGTCTGATATATGATGAAACATGTCGGCTACTATTAATAACTTGGATTTAAGTTTTTGTGCCGTGTTGTTAGACTTTTTATTCAAGTTATGAGGGTAATAGTCTACTTTGGTCATGATATGGTTCTCATACTGTACTATATACTCAAGGATTCATTTTGTAAAATATTGAACATTTCAAAAGAACTTTCATAATCCTTACAACATAGTATTTCAATTAGTTTGTCTTTTTCATTTGTCCAACACGATCATATTTCTCATGTTCTAGTCTATGTTCAAGATTCTTTCATAAAGTATTGAGTTCAAGTTACAAAATAGGTTCATGGATTATTTGATAAAAACATAGGTTCATAAATATCGTTTCTTTCGCATGTAACATCACCGTTTACTTTCATAAAACATCCAACTTCTATTATGTTCCAAAACATATGTTCATAAGTTATTTCATAAAACACGAGTTCGCAAACATAGCTTTCTTTCGCAAGTAAAACAACCATTCATTTACTCAAATCATATATCATGAAAGCGTAAAGAATTTAACTATTCACACATTCATAATACCAAACTAGTGATAATAAAAATCCACCTAAAAAATGAGTGCTCCTCCTTAAGTCACGCCCTCCGGTTCACTCCGGAACTCCGGTTCACCCCCGAACTCCGGTTCCTAACACATAATAAGGATAGGAACTTAACTATGTGAACTAAGGTGACACATGCATGTTTCTGTGGATATGCAAGTGAGGTCATCCTCTCTTCAAATACCTCTTATGTAACCACTCTTGGTACCCCCATGGTCCCCATGATCCCTAACTTAGGTTTAGGCACTTAGTTTTGCTCAAAGCCTTCTTAAACCATATTCCTCTTTATTTCCAGATTCTGCCCAGAACTTCAAAAATACTTTATAAATACCAAACCTCACTGAAATGTTTTGATAATGTACATAGAGCTAGAATCTTGTGTTATCTAAAATTTTCAAGAAGAAACCAATGACTGGTTGTCAACAGAAGAGGGGTTAAACATTCTCACAATCAAATCTGTTGAAAAAGGAGTCTGTTTGGGATAATTGGTATATCTCGAAATATACCCAACCAAAATGAGTTTTGTACATTTTGGGTGAAACTAGACCCATATACCTTTCTTTGGATAGGTGGCTCATCTCAAGGGGATGTTTATAGAATATTCTACAGGGGTTCAAAGTAGCTGTTTTGCTGCCTCACTGTTACAAAAACTTAAAAAATGGCATAGGGGTTCAAAAATATATTTTTGGGTCCAACCAAAAGTCACACATGTTAATAACATGCTAAAATAACTCTGTTTGAAACAGATTTTCAGTTAGGCCTTGTTTGGATAACACGAAAAATCTGAGATGGACTTTAAGTTCATTGTTTTGCCCTTTCCTTGAGGTTCCTTACTCCCTTCGTATTTTCTACCCTCTTACCCATGCAAGAATTATTTTTCTCTAACTTAAAATCACTTTTTATGTTATCTTAGACATTTCTACTAATTTTTTCATAGGTCTCCATTTATTTCTCCACCATGATCTTGAATCAAGAAAGTTCATCTTTCTTAGATTCAAGATCAT
>JAUTBS010455320.1:0-23103 GCA_032361285.1 Aequorea victoria | reverse complement strand
TTCCTAGTCACTCCTTGATCCATGGGATGTGATAGGATTGCATGGGGTATGTATATATACATACATGTGCTGAAAATTCTCGGAATGATTTCCAGCGTGAGTTTGAGAGGAGAAAAATTTTGGATTGTTCTTTTGTCACAAAAGGAATTTATTCATTGATTTTGGCAGAGAGATTTTTTGAGGGAAAGAACAAGAATTTTGTTTAACACAAAATTCTGGTGAGGTTTTCTACGGGAGAAAAGAAAAAATAATTTGATTATTATTTTTTGTGGATTAGAAATCTGAGTAGACGGGTCTAAGACTCGAAGGAGAATCGCAACCCACACTGTGTTCTTCGAACTGTGCAGACGGGACATACGCGAGAAGATCGTCGGGTCGTCTCAACGGATTAGTTACGGTCACAGAGATCAAACCAACCAGATCTCTAAAGGTATAAAAATTATTTTTTGCACATTTTTATACCTGTTTCACGTATTCTTATCTACGTTATTGTATCGAAATTCTCAGGTCCAACAAAAAGTACCATTAACTCTCACTAAATTATTATCACTTTTGCCAAATCAAATGTGCACTAAACTCAACTCATCTGCAGCATATATATAGTACAAATAAATCTTTTAAGAATTTCTCTCCATAATATTTTTTTCATCCTCCAATTCTTCTTCTTGTTCTTCTCCTAACAAGGATGATGACGAACATATTGCAACACTTGTAGCTCTTTATGAGATGAATAATTCTGCAACGGTAAAAATATTAAGAGAAGAGATAGTATAACCTACCAAACAAGTTAGACTCTATTTTCTATTATATAAATGTATTTGGCGCGAAAGGAAAAAGAAGTTCATGCTCCATTGTTCACAGACTATTTTACAATAAACCTAAATTATTTATGCAAAAGAGATCAGATGGTTGCCAAAAATGAGGTACGTAAAAGATGATATCATAACATATCATGTATTTATACTTTGAGAGAAGGTGACGGCTAGAGATTTGGTAAAAGAGTTGAACGATAGTTAGAGATGGCTGATATCTCGCATCATAGGGAGTGATGCGAGCAATGTGACGAATACATTGCCTCTTTCAGTGGAGGATAATAAGTATTAGTGGAAGGTGAGACATAAATCTGATAAATAATGAAACGCGTGAGCTACTGTTAGTAATTGAAAATTAAGCATTTCGAGTTATGTTATTAAACTGTTTATTCAAGTTAATTCTATTGTCGCATCACAAATGATATTATAGTCAACTTTGATCTCATAAACGACTTTGTGACGATTTGGTAAGAGAACTAGGGATAGAGACATCAGGATGGTAATCATGTGTCCACTTATAGGCTGCTATCCCACATTGCTAGTCAAGAGAAGAACTTGGGCAATGCATTAGGAGAGGTCATGTCTTTAAGTATGAGGTATTGTAATATTTCATTACACATTAGTGGGAGATGAAAAACAAGTTTTGATAAAATGATGGATCATGTGAAATATTACTAAAAACTTGAGTTTAAGATTTTTGAATCATGTTGTTGAGCTATTCAGTTAAATTATTAGGCAGTTAATCTACTCGAATCGTTACAAATATTATCATGAAAATGTGGTATAACACTATAAGTTATTCCATGAATAAAGTATTGATTATGCAATGTATGAGATACTAACAGTTCAATTCGGAGCAAACAAACATTGCATTAATTCAAGTGGACAATACCTTACCAAGTGAGCCATGCATGTTTTTTAATCCACTCCCACCCACTTTCTCACAAAAAAATATGCCCTTTGTGCAATTTTACTACCTTATGAGTTCTAGTATTAGAATCTCAATTTGCATTGACATACCGTGATCCAAATGCCACGTTTCATCTCGTGCTGGTTTTTTAATCAACCGTCATCCCTTACATATCATATCATCTCATTCTATCATTTGTATGGTCTCTTTTAAGGCTATCAAAAATTTCCTGCTCTGTCCCGTCATTGCCTCGTCTCCACCTCTTTTATATTTTTTGTTTGTCCTGCCCTCATTTCCATTTTAGTAAAATATGGAATGAAAATGGAATACCACAAGCTCGGACTCATCCCCGTTCCGCCATTTCTATTATTATTGGAAGAAAAAAAATTAAACACAAAAATGAAAATAACAACTATAGAAAGATAATTCTAGCTATACACATGCACATGGAATCCACAAGTAGATACATTTCACATGCATGTAGAAGGTTGAGATCACTTCTTGTGTAATTAGCCATTACTGCTCGTGAAGTATCTAGGTATATCTCTGGTGAAGCTAAACAACCGGCTGTAGAAGTACTTTCTCGCAAACAGTGGATTGAAGACAATGCCATTGTTATGTCATTGCTGCTGAATTCTATGCGATCTTCCATTAGTCATAACTTCTTATTTCTGGGTACTGCATATAAGATTTGGTCAGCAACTTCTCAAGTAGGTAATAATTCTCAATTGTATGAGTCGTGAAAGATCGATAAATTGGATCAGAGAGACAGGTCCCAGGTTGAGTATTATGCAGAGTTGATTAGTTTGTGGCATCAAATTGATTATTATAAAAAAAATTAGGTTGTTTGTACTATTGATGCTGTTGCTTTCCAAAAGATGGTGAAAAATGAGAGTGTTTATGACTATCTTTTTAGTCTAACATTGAGTACGATCAAGATCTGCGTTCAGGTTTTGAGTTGAGATCTGTTTCCTACCTTTAGGAAGGCGTATGATCATGTTCAGCAGGAGTAGAGTAGACATCATGCCATGGTCAATACTCCTAGCCCAGGAGTGCTCTGCTTTAGCAGTTATTCCTACTCCACGAAATGTCAAGTCTATTCATTCCAATTCTGGGAAGAAGAGTTGACCAATAGACTTTGATCAGTTGCGCTGTGAGCACTGTGACAAGACTTTTCATACTATGAAGCACTGCTAAAAGTTACATGGCCGTCCCTCTCAGTAATGTGGTGGTGGTCATAGTGGTTCTATACGTTCACATGCCCATGTATCTGAGACTTCTGTAGGCATATCTGGTGAGACTGGATTTCTTTCTCAGGATGAGTTACATACTCTCATGTGTATGATGGACGGAGTTGACATCTCTATCTCACTTAGGTATTCATACTAGTGCACTAGGTGTTTCTTGCTCTCATACTCATTGGGTCATAGACTCGGGTTCTACTGATCATATGACCGGCTCTTCCTCTAAGTTTTCTTCTTACTCTACTTGTTCTGATTAAAGTAAAGTAAGAGTAACTGATTGGTCTTTATGTTTCGTGTTTAGAAAAGGTTCTATCCATTATGCATGTTCCTAAATCTTTCTGGAGCGAGGGAATTCTTGTGGTTGTATATCTTATTAATAGTATGTCCTCCAGTGACTTTGGTTAAGACTCCTTTAAAGCTTCTTCTTGGGTCTCCCTCTATTTTCTCACTTTCGCCCAAGATTGTACTTGCTTTGTTCCTGCTCCTAAACACCCGGGTGGCAAGCAAGATCCTAAAGTTGTTAAATGTATCTTCATTGGCTACTCTACTACACATAAGGGTTATAAATGCTATGATCATTCTGTAAAATACTTATTAGTATGGATGTTACCTTCCAATAAACAAAGCATTTTTCATTTTGTCTCAAACATCTCTTCCTGGGGGAATCATAGCAAGGAAAAGATGTTTACGCTTGATAATCAGAATTAGGAGACTCGAAGGATATTTTTCCTAATTTTACTCGGGGAGACTTTATTCCTAGTGAGGAGGAGAAAAATGAGTCTAGTGGGAGAAAAAAAGAGCAAGACATTAGATAGCACTGATCTGTAGAAAGGATCAGACTACTTGTTTGCTAGTTTTCACCGTGTTGTCCCAAGTATCAACCCAAAGGGGGGTGAATGGGTTGATTGGCAAATAATTGATTCTTTTAAAACCTTTTTCAAAAACAAACAAACTAATCTTATATGCAAGATAAGTAGCAAGTGATGAAGGATAAGAGAGTAATAGAGAAAGAATACTCTACAGAGATTTATAGTAGTTCGGTCCTTCAGACCTACGTTCACTCCCTAAAGCCTTGGGTGTTCAAAATCCACTAAATGGATTCTTCAAAGGTGAATCGAAACCTTTACACTTCGGGATCCTTTGTTGAGGGTGAAACGTAACCCTTTGAAAATGATGAGAGAAGATGATCTTCTTCTAGAGAAGACTTACAATAAATATCACTCTTGTCTCACTCTGTTAGAGGATGTACAATCAAAGCTGAGAGAGAGAAGAAGAATAAAAGAATGTTCAGTAGAGCACTTAATACAATTGATGATGAGAAGGAATATCAGAGAGTTGTTGCACAGTTGGTAGGTGATAGAGCAGTAAATTCTGAGTGTCTTTTTTTCTATTATTGAACTTCAAGCTTCATTGCTTTTATAGCCCTTGTAAATTCTGAACGTTGGGGGCATTAATTGCTCCAAAAAGAGCCATTGCAAAACCCAATTTTTGAATCTATGACTGGAGGTGTCGACACTTTGGTGAGGAGGTGTCGACACTTTGGTTGAAGAGCCATAAAGGTGTCGACACTTTGTGATGGGCAATGAAGGGTGTCGACACTTTGCTTGAAGGGTGTCGACACTTTAGTTTGCAGTGAGGAGAGAGAAACTTCTCAGTATTAAGGTGTCGACACTTTGCTTGGTGTCGACCTCAGAGTCTTGAAGGGTGTCGACACTTTGAGGAAGCTGCCTTTGGTGTCGACCTCTGTGATTTAGAAAGGTGTCGACACTTTGTTGAGGGTGTCGACACATTGGATTGCAGAGAGGAGAGAGAATCTTCGCAGCAAAGAGGTGTCGACACTTTGAAGAGTGGTGTCGACACTTTCTGTTTTTCCCATATGAAACACCATCAAGGTGTCGACACTACCAAAGAGGGTGTCGACCCTTTTTCCTTCTACCAAGCTTGGAACCATGAAGAAGTGTCGACCAAAACAAAGAAGTGTCGACCTCAAAATGCTTGGTGGCTTCACAATGCATCCAAGGTAAAAGGCTTCATAGGAACTTCATTGTAAAAACTTTAACTTTCAATATTTAACAAAAGTGAGTGATATGGGTACCTAGAAAACCTGAAGGCTTATATCATGGAGGCAAAATCATTAGTACCAAACAAATAAATGGGTTGTTATAATTCAAAACAAAGAGGAAGGCTTGATTGGATAACCCTTGTGCCAACACACCGCATTGCCAATTTCCATCAGTGTCTCTAGTTTCAGACTCTTCTACTAATACACTTGGTAATGAATCTCCATTTGTTACTCTTGATAATAGTGATCTACCTATTTAGGAAGTGTACTCAAACATCCTACATCTCAATTTATTTCATATGACTCCTTATCTCCTTCATATAGTGCCTTTGTCTCTTTTATGTCCTCTATATCGATTCTGCAGGGTTGGAAGAAAGTTGTTGCGGATCCTAAGTGAAAAGAGGCTATGATTGAGGAGATGACAACTGTAAAAAAGAATAACACTTGGGAGTTAGTATGTCACACTCCACTCTCCGGAGGATAGTTAATCACACTCGGAGTGGTGCTACGTCATCACTTCATCATTCAGCTTATAAAATAGATCATCCTTTAAGATTAAAAGCCATCCATCAAACTCCAACCAAACAGGGTGCTATAAAGAGTATACGTCCATACAACAGATAATACACCATCAACTATAGGATACACAATCCTTCATACTGGAATAACCAAAAAGAGATAAATATCTACTATCTCATGACATCCCAAAAGAGAAGTACAACAACGGTCTTCATTCCTTCAACCAAAACCCCACCTGACACTATGCACCACGACATCTACTCCAAGGATAGCTTCTCCAAAGATCTTCTTTCATTTTGACATAGCACTAATGCAAAAAGAGTCTACACCAAGCTGTAATCTGCAACCACAAAGGTTACAAGAGAGTAAACTTAGTATCATAATTAAGAGCAAAAAACAACATAGTATAAACATGCAAGTATTATACTAAACAACATTCTTACTTAGATCAGTCATACATGAAGAACACATCTACAATTTGACTTACTAGTGAACAAACTTGGTTAATCAAAACCTTATACCTTTTTCCCACAGTCCAACGACCACCCCAAAAGGTTAAAACATGATTCTAATTTCTTTCCATACATACGCGGCCCAGTGGCCAAAACCCACATCATTAAATGCATTTCAACATTTGGCCCTACGACGCATCATATGGTTATAAAGAAAACATGCCTCAACCCACATACAACTAGCCCAATGGCTCAATAGACATAAAGATATAAACATCATGCAGATATAAAGATATATACATTATGTTTGGCCCTACGGCCCAAAAGCTTAAAAGTTAGCAACCGACAACCGGCCCACAACCCGTTTAGAAAAATGTTATTAAGTTTCTAAACCTAAGGCTCATTAGCTCAACTTGTATATTGCTTAAAAGCAATACACACATGCTCATTAGCACACATACACACATCACTGCCGTCACCTTTGGGCTCCCCAAATTGGGTATTGCCTTAAAAGGCTACAACATGCAACTTTTGGGCCACGCTCCCGACGGAGCCACACATCAAAACAATGCTCACGTCTGAGATACGTTCCCATCGGAGCCATCATAACGCTCACATCTTAGCTAGTCCCCTATCAGAGCCATATCATCAAGTTGGTTCAACCACACAAGCAACATATGCTGACATTCTTTGTATGAAAGGACAAGAAACACATGCTCACATTCTTTGTATGAAAGAAGAAACAACACATGCTCACATTCTTTGTATGAAAGGACAAGCAACACGTGCTCACGACTCATCTTGCATTAGGAAACATATTTCAACTCTATGGTAGAACATAAAGCTAAGCATACAACAAAACATGCCCATCAACATGTATAAAACATTTCATGACATCCCAATTATTAAGAACAAGTTAGCTACTCTCACCCTTGATGTTCAAGTCTTATGCTAGGCCACCACTCTCGTGAGGTGTCTGTCCTTCTTCCACAAATATTCTTTCGAAACCTATAATATAAGGCAACCTTATACAAGGATCTACCTTAATCTAATATAATACTACCCCATTTGTGTTTTCATGAGTTAGATATACTTATTTTTGATATGTTTCATGAAGAAACCTAGGGCCAAAAGGGTTAACAACTCTCCCAAAACATCGCTGGAACATAACTATTTTTCCTCATTTGAGTCGACTCGGGCCTCCAATGAGTCGACTCACAGGACTTGGGTCGACACCCAGGTAAGTTGGGTCGACACACATGCAAGGAAATAGGATTAGGGTCGAGATAAGTGTCATACCCCACTCCACGGAGGGTAATTAAACATACTCAGAGTGGCGTGACGTCATCTCTTCTCTACAAATCTTATCTAAAAGATTATCCAACGTAATTAAAACCTTCGATTATGGTCCAACCAAACATCCTTTCGGGAAAAACTCCAATGCATACATACATTCCCAACGTCAAGAAACCAGCGAAAGACTAAAATCCAACTATATACAAAAATGTGATAGTCATCTATACAACATACATGAACAACACCATAAAGACTATATTACAAAGTCTTCACCTCGTGATTGATCGTCCACCTGGCACTATGGACCGACATCTACCCTAATCTATAATCTACAACCACAAAGGTTATAGGAGAGTAGACTTAGCATCATAATCAAGAGCATACAAAAGCAATGTAACATCATGCAAGTTTTATATATAGAAACACCACTTTTATTGAAAGAAACCATGCATGATAAACATACTCATATTTGGCTCAGTAGCCGACAAGTATGATTTATCCAAAATCCCATACATTTACACACGGTCTAACGACCACTCAAAAGATCAAAAACATACTCTTAAATCTACTTTCAACATGGACACACACACACACAGCCCCAAGGCTAACCCATCGTGTTATGAAAAACATTTCCAACTTGGCCCTACGGCCAACTCATGTTCATGATGTACCACACATGTTTGCACACACAACCGGCCCTAAGGCCCAATCACATATTATATTTATTTACAACATATATATACTCACTAGCACACAACAACACCACACTTATCACACAACACACTCACTCACGCACGTCATCTAGTGGCCAAGTAGTCGTCTAACATCACGACCAGCAGTTCTAACGGTACCGTAACCTCATTTATAACGCACTTAGATAGAGTAACGGATATGAGGTCCACTTGTTATGTCACCAGTGGTAGGCGCAACTCCACCCGTACACACCTGAGTCATTCACACTGAGAGAATTGCCTTTGAAGGCCACACTTGAGATAATGGCTTAAAAGCCCATACATAAGTGGACAAGCCACCTCACCCTCATTATGCCCACTACGCACTTGGGGTAACGAGGTGGATATTATGCCATTATGGCTATTATTATGCACTTGGGGTACGAGATGGTTACCCGCATTAACTTGACATTTTTGACATAACAACTCACAGTGTGTAAAATATCTCCATACACACACCTACCCAAGCAACCCATGCTTAAGACAACTCATACCAAAAGATAATTCCCAACTTTAAGTTAAAACACCATGCCAAGCATTCAACACATGCCCACACTCTTTATTGAAAAGGGAAAGAGAACTTATTTTATAAATAAGAATCATGCATACTCACAATACACTTTTCATCAAAAACTCCTTTTGAAATATGATAAATGTACAACATGATGCAAACGGTAAATCATGCTCAACCGAGTAAAATAAAATATCACAACATGCTAATCATTATGATTAAGCTAGCTAATCTCACCTTTAATTAAAGCCTCAAGCTTGGCTGCCACTCCCACGAGATGCTTGCCCTTCTCCTCAAACACTTCTTCAAAGCCTAGAACATAAGGCAACCATAGATAAGGATCTACCATAATCTCATATAACTCTACCCCCTTATGATTTTTAGGTGTTAGTTGAGCTTATTAGGAGCATATTTCATTCAGGAACCTAGGGCCAAAAGAGTCTATAAGTGCCCCAAAGACACCACTGAGAAAATATCAATTTTCTTCATTTGAGTCGACTCAGACCCCGATTGGGTCGACTCACAGGACTTGGGTCGACACTTCCCTCCTTCGGGTCGACACAGCAGACTTGCTGGGAAGGTTTAGGGTCTACACAAACTTGGGTAGGGTCGACACAAACACACGGACTGAGGTTGGGTCGACACACATCACACCTGTGTCGACTCAATTCCTCACCTGTCAAAATTACCGAGAGCCAGAAGCCACCTGAGTCGACACCCACCAATTCTTGGGTCGACACACACCCTCACCTGTTATAACTCCCGTGAGCTAAACATGGGTGAGTCGACACCCCTCCTCTAAGGGTCAACTCAACCCGTCGACTGTTACAGCCACAGAGGCCCAAACACCTCTTGAGTCCACACCCTAGCCATTTGGGTCGACACAAGCTCTGAAAAACTGTCGTGCTCTGTTTTCCTCACAGGTCTGTTCTAAGCCTCCGTTTGGGGAAAAACGTGTTTTTTAGGTCCAAGCCTCTTAAGGTACACCACAACCATCCTCTTCCTCCCTCAACCCCCAAACATATCCCACTCTACAACCTCTAAAAGGTCGCCTATTAAGGTTATTAATACTTTAACTTCATATTTTTCCTCCATTGATGATGAACTCTAAGATGGATTTTTAAAGAAAACCATCCAAAAGAAAAACCATCCAAACCCAACACACAACAGGGGTTTTCCTCCCTAACCAAGAAGAAATATAGAGATCTTACCTTTCAAAGAAGGATCGTAGCTCTTTCGTCCATTGATTCCTTCTCACCGGGTCTTGTGCACCCAAAATCTTCCTCCGAAGACGTTAAGACGTCTTCCATGGCTCTACAGGCTTCTTTTTCCTCTCTTTCCCGTCTCTCGGAACAGTCGTGAGGCTTCTTCTCACTCGCCACACCTCCATCTTCTTCCTTCCATCACTCTTCCAACTCATTTTCTTCTTCTTCTTCGGAAACCTCTCCAAACATCTTTTTCCTCTTTTCTTCTCCGTTTCTCTCTTTCTCTCTCAAGAACACAGTGAAACTTTGGGAACAAGAATCACTGAGACACACTCCATCAGATAGATGTTGCTCAGAAAATATGGGACAGCTCAGGAGATTTGTGTTTAATCCCCTACAACAGTCTCTCATTGCAACAATTCCAACAATCTATCCTAACCCTCCAATCATCCTGATATTTTGATTAAAACATTTTGCATCAAAAATGCATTTTAGTCCCTCATTGACTTGTGATTTAAGAATCAATCCTTATTAATAATCAAATTAATTTATTAATTGGGTTCTCCTTCTTATATTTATCTTATTAATCTTTTAGTATTCTCTTTTGAAAATACAGGATATTACATTCTTTCCTTCTTAAAGAAATTTTGTCCCGAAATTTAAGCGTATTCGTTTTCCCATATACGAAACACTTATCAACACGTCAACCTTGTTTTCTCACTGTATACTCTAAGGATTCTAGCACTTTCTTTACTCATCATTTCCTTCCCAACTCGTTTCTCATAACTTCCCACAACATTTGTGTAAAACTCCACAGATTCTAACATTACATTTTGCTTAATATCTCCTTTGCACACTCTGAACATAAATGTTCCTTCTCATTCCTTTCCTTTACCTTGTCTTGGAACAGATAATTAGCAATCCATAAACTTTTTGTTCCCCACAAAAGGTGCAGCAGGAGTTCCTCATTGAACACACTGCGTAGGCATAGGCCTCATTTTCCCACATCGATATCATACAACCATACACTTCTCCGAGATTGGACAATTCCTTACAAAATGTCCGGATGTTCCACAACCATGACGACCCAAACCTCTACAATATTTGTCAGATACTTCTTTGCTCAACCGAGCACTTCCACCTCTCACAACATTAGCTTCCAACTGGTAATTCTGATGATGAGAGACTTACGTCTCTTGTCCACTCCTTTTAGGACAACAACTGAACTCACTTCTAATTCCCAAGGAACTTTCAAGCATACACTTCTTGAACTATTCTCGTCTATTAGCAGCTTTTCTCACCTCCTTTTCTGTCATCTTTGACTTGATCACCAAGCTCTCACAACTACTGATCTCTAAGACCGTTACGTAGTTCTGATCAAGTAGTCCAGTCCTTTCTGAAATTTCCTACATGACGATTCCTTATCTCGGATCAACTGTGACGCATACTGCGACAACTCCATGAGCTTCCACTCATGTTCCACCACTCTCATATTCCTCTGGATTGGATCTATGAATCCTTGCTCTCTCTGAACTCTATACTTCACCGGTTTGTATTGTTCATCGACTGCCCTCAAAAAGTGAGTCCAAGAAATCCGTTACTGCACAGGGCTCTGCTCCAGGAATAGACAACTTCATCAACTTCTTCGTTACCTCCCACCAATTGTAAACTTCTCCTCGAAACATAAATGTAATGAGATCCACTCGAACATCCTCGGCTACTCCAAGCCGATCAATAATGCGCACCATATCCTTCAGCCAACACTTAGCTGTCGCGGGATCAAGCATCCCATAAAGCTCTTTAGTTCAAAGACCCTTAACAGCTTTACCAAAGATCTCCCACCCCCACTTGCATATCAAACAGCATGGTATAAGACTCTTTTAACCGAGCAATAGCTCCTATAAATCCTTAGGAAAACATCTCTTTCCACATGCATACCACAACACCATCTCAAGAATCTCATATCTACAATGAAATTATTATCAACCAACGCATGTTAGACTCATATGATGATGTTTGCATGCCGTAACAACAAACTCGGTACTGAGACCATCTCCTCCTCTCCAAGAAATCTCACCGCACATAAAGCCCACACCAAACATAGAGATATCAAACCATTGCGTGGCTAAACCATCGCAAAGATCATTCAACAACCCTTCATTAAACCTCTAAACTTGTCTCATCTTTCTCTCAACTCTTCACCTACTCTTTTTGAGAGAACTCACAACATAAAGTTTACTTGCTCAGACTCTAAGCTGATCATAACCAACCTCCTTACTTTTTGTATGACATCTCACATTCCGGTGTGTTTCAAGATTTCTAAAGATCGAACTTACCCCAAAAGAGATTATACAATCATCTAGAGATCGCTATGCACAACAACTTCAATCTCATAATTACTTCTTGGACCCTAAATGTCCAGAAACAAACAACATTATAAAACACTTCATTCTAATGGACGATGAAGCAACAACACTACTAGTAACACTTAAAGAAAAGCATCATCTTCTTTCAAATATAGGTATAACATATCACCATCTTGATGATCCTCGTCTCCATCAAGAGACCTATAGCGTCTAAAGCGTACTAGGCATACACTATGTCTACGCATCATACAACCAGGCCTTTTGATTAAAGCCATCTCACTTGTTTCAAGGAATTTCACTTAGAATAATTCCCTTTTTACTCCTTATCCATCTTATCTCTTAGTTCATTTCATCCCCAACAAAATCATACTATCTTCTTATTCCAACGAGGATTAGCCTCCTCATCTAACCCGACCCTATAAGGTCTGCACACCAACCAACGTTCAACACAATCATCACGATAAAACACAAAACGTGCACCAACATGTGCATCTTGGATCAAAATCCAAACACCAAATCAACCTCTTACTTCATTCAACTCACTCAGCCCCACGGGATTAACATTTCCAAACTATAACTTGTTCAACTTCCACAACGATAAGGATGTCCATCGAAACTTTCCATACAACCAATGATTCGCCTATCTTACTAAGGTCACCTTTCTACGACAAAAACTACATCCTCAAACCGAACATCTATTCGTGATGTCTTCCTTCTCGAGCTTTCAAGCTCATACAATTCATTAGGATTATCATTCCAATCTCAACAACACACTTGGAACCAAGTCCCATTCACTTATAACTTTCACCACGAGTTCTCAAACTCATCCAAAACATTAGGGTCATCTCCCTAACCACCACAACCAAGGTCCATACTTCATATAGCACCTTCTTCTCAACCTGACCACAATCGCTAGGATTATCCCATCAGGACAATAACCACAGTTTGTCTATCTGTAGGACCTCCTCAACCTAACCGCGATCACAAGGTTCATCTTTTCCATCCAACAAAATGACCAAGTTTCATTCATCCATAACACTTTCTTCCACTTACCTAGATCGCTAGGGTTATCTTTTCAATCCAATCGATTTTCTTAGACCTCGAATCAGAACCAATGTCGTGCACCAACACCTTTTCAATCAGATTTCCAAGTTAATCAACCAGACGTCCGAAGACTTAAGGCAAGACATCTCTAACAACCATCCTATTCTTACCCACTTACCCACATAGCCTATGGTCCACCTAGTGCCAGACTCAACCAACTCAACCATGTCTACAGAACCTATTTCCTTTTGCTCTGATACCAAATTGTCATGCCCCACTCCCCGGAGGTAATTAAACCTACTCAGAGTGGCGTGACATCATCTATTCTCTACAAATCTTATCTAAAAGATTATCCAACATAATTAAAACCATCGATTACGGTCCAACCAAACATCCACTAAGGAAAAACTCCAATGTATACATACATTCCCAACGTCAAGAAACCAGCAGAAAAATCAAATCCAACTATATACAAAAATCTGATAATCATCTATACAACATACATAAGCAAACCCAAGAAGACTGTACTACAAAGTCTTCACCTCATGACTGATCTTCCCCCTGGCACTATGGACCGACATCTACCCCAACCTGCAATCTGCAACCACAAAGGTTACAGGATAGTAGACTTAGCATCCTAATAAAGAACATACAAAAGCAAGGTATAATCATGTAAGTTTTCATATAAAAAAATCATTTTACTTGTAACAACTCATAATTCGGCTCACTAGCCAACACATATGTTTTACCAAAACCTTCATCTCTTTTACACACGATCCAACGACCACACAAAAAGGTTTCAACATGCTTTTTAAATCTCCTTTCAACATGTACACACATACACACAAACACACAGCCCCAAGGCCAGCCCATTGTGTTATGAAAAACATTTCCAAACTTGGCCCTACGGCCAACCTATGTTCATGATGGAACACACATGTCCGCACACATTACCGGCCCTAACGCCCAATCACATATTATATTTATTTACAATATATACATGCTCACTAGAACACATCCACACCACGCTTATCACACAACACACTCACTCACACACGTAATCTAGTTGCCAAGTAGTCATCTACCCTCACAACTAGGAGTTCCAACGGTACCATAACCTCATTCACAATGCACTTAGATAGAGTGGCGGATATGAGGGCCACTTGTTATGTCACCAGTGGTAGGTGCAACTCCACCAGTACACACTTGGGTGGTTCACACTAAAAGAACTGCCTATGAAGGCCACGCTTGGGAGAATGCCTTAAAAGGCCACACATAAGTGGATAAGCCACCTCACCCTCGTTATACCCACTACACACTCAGGGTAATAGGGTGGATATTATGTCGTTATGGCTATTATTACGCACTTGGGGTACGGGATGGTTACCCGCATAAACTTGGCACTTTTCGACATAACAACTCACAGTATATAAAATATCTCCATATGCACACCCACACATGCAACCTGTGCTTAAGACAACTCATACCAAAAGATACTTCCCAACTTTAACTTAAAAAACCATGCCAAGCACTCAACACATGCCCACACTCTTTATTGAAAAGGGAAAGACAACTTATTTTATAAATAAGAATCATGCATACTCGCAACACACTTTTCATAAAAAGAAGACTTCTTTCGAAAGATGATAAATGTACAACATGATACAAACAGTAAATCATGCTCAACTATGTAAAATAAAATATTTACAACATGCTAATCATTATGATTAAGCTAGCTACTCTCACCTTTAACTAAGGCCTGAAGCATGGCTACCCCTCCCACGAGATGATTGCCCCTTCTCCTCGAACACTTCTTCAAAGCCTAAAACATAAGGCAACCATATACAAGGATCTACCTTAATCTCAAATAAATCTACCCCCTTATAATTTTTAGGTGTTAGTTGAGCTTATTAGGAGCATATTTTATTGAGGAACCTAGGGCCAAAAGGGTCTAGAAGTGCCCCAAAACACCACTAAAAAATATCATTTTTCTTCAATTGAGTCTACTTAGGGGCCCACTGGGTCGACTAACAGGGCTTGGGTTGACCCACCCCTTCTTCGGGTCGACACAAAGGCATCAAATCAAGTCCAGGGTCGAGGCAAAGGACGACGCACATCAACTCAAACACAAACTGGCTCACTACTTGAGTCGACACCCAACCATCTTGGGTCGACTCACCACCATGTCTGATAAACAACAGAGGCCGAAGTCCTCTTGAGTCAACACCCACCATACATGGGTCGACTCAACTCACCGCCTGTTAAAAATATCGATGACTGAAAGTTCTTGGGTCAACTCACAGCTCATCTGTGTCAACCCAAACCACCACCCGTTAAACAACAGAGAACTCACACCCCTTTGAGTCAACACCCACGATCCTTGGGTTGACTCACACCGTCGACTGAAGAACTCCTGAGGCTCAACCACCTCTTGAGTCGACACCCCAGCCATTTGGGTCAACTCAAGCTCTGGAAAACTGTTATGCTCTATTTTTCCTCACAGGTCTGTTCTAAGGCTCTGTTTGGGAAAAAAATGTGTTTTTATGTCCAATAATCACAGGGTAAACCACAACTATCCTCTTCCTCCCTCACCCCCAAACAACAACAATTCTAACACCTCTAAAAGGTCATCTATTTAGATTATTAACCCTTAAACCTCATATTTTTCCTCCATTGATGATGAACTCTAAGATGGATTTTTTTAAAGAAAACCATCCAAACCCAACACACAATAGGGGTTTTCCTCTCCAACCAAGAAGAAATATAGAGATCTTACCTTTCAAAGAAGGATCGTAGTTCCTTCGTCCATTGATTCCTTCTCATCGGGTCTTGAGCACCCAAAATCTTTCTCCGAAGGCATTGAGACGTCTTCCATGGCTCCACAGGCTTCTTTCTCCTCTCCTTCCCCTCTCACAGAATTGCTGTGAGGCTTCTCCTCACTCACCACAACTCCATCTTCTTCCTTTCATGGATCTTTCAACTCATCTTCTCTTTCTCCTTCAGAAATTCCTGCAAACGTCTTCTTCCTCTCTTCTTCTCCGTTTCTCTCCTTCTCTCTTAAGAACACAGTGAACTTTAGGAACAAGAATCACTGAGACACTCTCCATCAGATAGACGTTGCTCAGAAGAGATGGGATAGCTTAGGGGATTTGTGTTTAATCCCCTACAATAGTCTATCCTTACAGCTATTCCAACAATCCATCCTAACCCTCCAATCATCCTGATATTTTGATTAAAACACTTTGCATCAAAAATGCATTTTAGTCCCTCCTTAACTTGTGATTTAAGAATTAATCCTTATGAATAATTCAATTAATTCATTAATTGGGTCCCCCTTCTTATATTTATTTTATTAATCTTTTAATATTTTCTTTTGAATTACGAGATATTACACAGTGAGGTAGAGTCAGATGTACTTTCGGTACTTTTTATTTTTTCAGATTTTGTTTTTCTATCAGATGCATGGATTTTAGATTCTGAATGCTCATTTGATATGTGTCCTAATAAAGATTAGTTTGAGACCTACAAATCTTGTGATAGCGGTACAGTTCTATTGGAGAACGATATAACATGCAAAGTCTTTAGAATTGGTACAGTCGGAATTAAGATGTTTGACGGGATCATTAGAGTTTTAGGGAATGTCAGTGTAACACCCCGTAATCTTGAAGCAACAATAATATTTTAATTTCATAATTTTTATAAAGACCTTGAAGTAAGTTTCTTAAGAATCAAGTTTAGGCACAAGATATGTGAACTTAAGTAAAGGATTCGATTGGATGCCGAAGTTAAAATAATCAAGTGGGCAACTTGAGAAGATTCAAGTAGGGTCTTAATAAGTTAATGTAATTTAATTCAACAGTTCAACAAAGGCCCAAAGATGTAAGAAAAGTTCAAGTTCAAAATAAAATTTTGCCACAACAATCAAACTAGGCCCAAAACATAAAAATTAAATGGGCCAAAAGAAAGAGATAATTATGTGGGCTTAGGGTAAAATCTAAAATATTATAAGAACTTTGGAGATGGGCCAAGTAGATAGAATAGAGCCCAATGTGTGAGAGACCCAAAAACCAAAATAAAAAAAATGAAATTAGCTCCAAGCTAATCCACGTGGCCCAAAAATGAACTAAAATTCAAATGGGCCTAAACATGAAATTTAGAGGTGGGCTTAATATTTTATTTTTCATGGGTCAGAATTTTTATGAGAATTATTTATGGGCCCAAGTAGGAAGAGTAAGCTCAAATTAAAGTGTAAGCCCAAATAAGAACTTTTCTGAGAAAAATACCTAAATATAATTCTTTCTTCTACAAGAAAATAAAATAATATATATATAATAATAATTTTCAAATTTTTAAGGGAAAGAGAGAGGAGTGATGTGACTTAAAAAAATTAAAAAGACAAGAAAAAAGAAAAGAAAAGGAAAAGAATAAGAAAGGTGGGTTGCACATGGGAGGAATAATGAAAAAAAAATTCACCACCTTACACAAATCTTCCACCACCTTACGCAAGTCTTCCATACTCTCAAGCAAAGGCCAATAAGACCCCATGCATGTCTTACATGATGGGATGGGTGGCTAGTAAAATGATTAAGATGAGTGGCAAAAGTGTCTTTTCACCATGAGATTTTTGCCTATAAAAGAGGGCATTCTCTCAACAAAAGAATTTATTTGCAAACTTTCATCATCTCTCTAGAATTATGGTGAGATTAGTGGGAAGAGTAGAGAAAAAAAAGAAGAAAAAAAGGAAGAGGAAGAAGAAAAAGAAGGATAAGGAGAAGAAGAATAAGAAGAAAGAAAGAAAGAAATAAGTAGAAGAAGAAATAAAGAAAGAAAGAAGAAGAAGAAGAAAAGAATGAAGAACAAGGAAGGAACTAACACCTTTTTGTCTTCTATTAAGGTTAGTGATCTTTGAAATCATATTTTAAATTCTTCTACCACCTCTTAAACCATGAATAAATGGTATTCTTGGGACTTAGAACAAAAGAAAAGATGATAGAACACACCTAGAAAGAAGAAAGAGTCTAGCTCATGGAGTCTTCTTAAAATTCTGTTTTAGGGTTTGGAGAATTAAAATGTGTAAAGAGGATTAAACCCTAAAGTAAATTCAATTATGAAATTTTAGGAGATTATTTAACATGTCTAGGACATGTATGATGTTTATTGGAATTTAAAAAGATGATTTAATACCCCAACTCTAATTTATGATTTTTGGGTGCTTAGTGGGCAGATTCAGAGACCAATTTGGGAAAGTTTAATTAAATCTAGAAAAATCCCCTAAAGATTATAAACATATTTAAATAAAGGAATTTATTTCTCCCAAACAACGACAAAAAATGGACTCTGTTGTTTGTAAAACTCATTCGACTTATTTTCAGAACGATTCAGGAATTACCCATTCATGAAAGATTTATCTAACACCCTAATGTAGCTCTAAATAATATTGGAAAAAAATTAAAGAGAGGTTTAGCAATTTATTTTGAATTTATAAGTGAGGTGGCATAATCTGAAATCTGAGAAAAACAAAAAGAAATGATGTTCCAAGATTAACTAAGTACCTAAGACTAAGGATTTGAGTTCTTAGCAACTCTAATGAGTGATTACCACATATAAAAGTATCATTAAGATAATAAAATTTCATTTGGTCCGTTAGACCAAAGTGACAAGGGTTTGGGTTGTAGGAACCCATGTAGGAGAATGTTGCAAGCTTAAAGAATTAAGCCACCTTAGGTTCTTCTAAACCAACAAAGGAAATTCTCATACCAATACACTTCTGAAAAGTGAGTCGATACTAATGTTTAGATATGTTATATAACCTAGGCATTTGTGGGGTTACCGCGGATAGAGTTGTGCCGCCTCAGAGTTGAACGAGGTAGGCGTCCCATTGATCGACAACCAGGTAAGAGTGACTAGCAATATCATAATGACTTGTATATCGTGAATTTTTTTTAAATACCTTTATGAGCATGTTTTTCTATCATGTTTTATATTATTAATTGCTCACCATGTTTATGAAAGAGTTTTGTAAAATATATTTGTGAGCATGTGCGGCTCGTATATATGAAAGATATTTTCTCTTTAAAGATAGAGAATTTGAGCATGTGTTGCTTATGAGTATGAAAATATATTTTTCTAAATATATATTATTTTGTCAGAAGGTGCCAAGTTATGTGGGTATCCAACCCGTGGAGTTGCCTTTTTGTGGGTACATGATAGCTTTTATGACTTTTGCCCTTTATGGGTGTATGTTACCTTTTATGGGTGTATGTTGCCTATATGAATTTTTTTCTTTATGGGTGTATGCTACCCTTTATGGGTGTATGGTGGCCTTTATGAATTTTTCCCTTTATGGGTGTAAGCTGCATCTACCACTGGTGATTAAAGAGTGACCCTCATATTCGTCACTCTGATTAAGTGAGTCGTGAATGAGGTTACGATTTCTATACCGTTGAAACTCTCAGTCGTGTGGTAGATGACTACTTGGTCATTGAAAGATGTAGTATGTACGTGTGCTAATGAGCATGTATAATACGCCATTAAGCATTTATGAGTTGGGGTTAAAGAGCCGTGAGTTTAGAAATCTGATTAATATTTTCTAAACTTGATTGTTTAAGCCATTGGGCCGGGTATCAAATATGAATGCTATTTTTTTAACTTGAAAGATGGGGTCGTAGGGCCGGTATAAAAATATTTATAAACTATTAAAGTTGGGCCGTAAGGCCGTATGTTGAAAGAAGAAATATTTTTTTTATAAGATCTTATGAGTTGGGCTAGTGAGCCAAATGATGAAAGTATATTTTCTTCTGCATGAGTTGCAAGAACAAATATTTTGTTTTCTATACGAAAACCCTGCATAATATATTTATTATTGTGGTATACTTTTTATTATGATACTAAGTTCACTCTTCTGTGACCACTTGTGGTTGCAGATATTGTTACAGGGTAGATGGTCTGTCCGTCATTATATGGTTGAGGTCAGAAGATGAGAGGTGTAAGTATGAGACCTGGAAGAGGTCATCAAAAAGAAAGAATATGTTGAGATATGAGCAATGACTCTTATTTTTGTATGTTGGGGATTGTGTATCCCGTACGAGTTGTATAATTAGTTTGTAGTTGATGTAACTTTTATTCAAGGTTAAGAGTAGTATGAATGGAGTATAGTGATGCAGAGTGCATCCTTAGTATTATTGTTGGATTTCTAATCATGTGAGCTCATTTCGCACCACTTCGAGTAGGCAAAATATCATCTGGGGAGTGGGTGTGACATTTTGGTATCAGAGCTCTAGGTTATAGGTTTTGTAGACTCGGATGTGTCTGGTACTGTGGTGGACCATAGGATTGTGTGTTAAGTCATTAAGAGTTAGGTGATTGTTAGAGACATCTTGCCCTTGTCTTCGGACGTCTGGTTAATTAACTTGGAAATCTGATTGGAAATACGTTAGCGCGGACGTTTGTCCTAATTGAAAGTCTTAATGTGTTGATTGGATTGGGGAGATATCCCTTGCAATCTAGGTGAGTCTATCCGATTGGGGTACGAGTTCTAAAGGAATAGAACTTTTGTTCTAAGTATGTTGATTTGGGGTTAGGAGATAACCCGTGTGATCTAAGTAAGTTTATCAGGATGAGGAGAAGGTTATAATGAATGAAATATTGTTGTTTGGATTAGGAAGATAACTCTAATGTTTTGAATGAGCTTGAGAGCTCGAGGTGAAAGTTATAAAGTAAATGGAACTCAGTTCCAAGTGTTTAGTTAGGGTTGGAACGAAAACCCTAATGGTTATGTGAGCTTGAGAGCTCGAGAATGAAGTCCTAATGAAAGGAGTTTCTGTTTGAGAATGTGGACATAATTGTGAATAAATATTCTAGTGAGCTGGGTGTATTTATTAGTTGAGTTGAAAGTTCTAATAGAATGAATTTTCATTTCAAAAATTGAGTAAGTTGTAGAATTGGGAAGGTAGTTCCCATGGGGTCAAACGAGTCTGTTGAAATGAGATGATTGGTTTAGTAACTAGATCTTACTTCAAGATGTGCATATATGGTGCATGTTGAAAGGAAGTTTATCCTCATTGGAGAAAAAATAATATTGTAAAATCTGAAAAAATTGTAATAATAAATTATTCAATTAAAATAATTTATGAGAAAAATTTTAAATAAAATTAGTAAAAATTTTAAATAAAATTAGTAAAAATTTTAAATAAAATTAGTAAAAATTTTAATATTTTAATCCACTAATAATGATAGTGAGAAAATCATAAATAAGTTCAGTAAAAAAAATATAAACTAAATAAATTATCTAAACATAAAACTAATTAATTTACAATAAATTAGTTTAAACAAAAATTTAACTAACTATTGTAAAAATTGATTATTAAATTAATTGAAGACCAATTAAATCATAATTTAAATTAGTTTATGTTAATTGGATTAACTAAATGAATTAAAGAAAGAAAGAATGAATCAAAGGAGGAAAGATATAAGTAAAAAGAAAAAGAAATAAAGATAAGAATTTGGGATTTGGTGCACAGCTGTGTGCATGCTAAAGGGAAGGTGGTTTATCCCTTCCTTTAAAGATGGATGGAATTATGGAAGGTTAGAGGTTTTTGGAGAGTGAGATATGGAGCAATCCCTGATCTTAGAGGGTTTAAATCCCAATTTAAATGGGATTACATCTCTGCCTTCCCTTAACTCTCCCAGTTCCTTCTTTCTCTCCCACATTCTTCTCCTCTGCAACACATCCTCCTCCATCTCACTGGTTCCAGACGAGATCAACACCACCACTGCCATCCACCACTGCCGTGTATTACTCCATTGCACAAACACAAGGGACCACCATCACCACACACGTATCTTGTCTTCATCACCGTTGAGTGATCACAGGTAAGAACCTTCCCCTGTTCAGTTTTGTCAATACAGTGAATATATATATCATATAGAATCTTTATAGTTGGTTTTAATCCACCAAGTACGTAATTGATTAAATTAATGTCATTAGAATGATGAGCCAAGAAGATGTAATATAAATATATATATTACAATGAACATATATATGTATATATGAATATCATATCAGATTATATGTGATATTATATTTTTCATATTAATTAAGTTTAAATCATCAAAACATCTAAGAATATGTTAATTAATTATATTTATAATGTTAGAATAAAAAACTAACTAAAGATGATCAAGATATTTGAAAATTACAGTAGGTATATATGTGTATATATATATATATATAATCACAATAAAATTATATTTGTAATCAAACTATAATAACATAATTTACATCTAATAGATTATGTTCTAAATATCCCAAAACATGGTAATTTATCATTAGATTTAATTAGAATGAAAAGAGTTAAGTAAAAACCAAGAAAATATGGCTTTACAACAGTCAAAAATGGCTGTCCTGAAGCCATGAGTGTCGACACATGCTTGTCTGCATGCCCAAACCCGTGACATCCTTTTGGTCCCAACTTCAAACAGTCATAACTCAATCATCCGAAATCCAAATAGGGTCGTTATTGTGCCTAAATTGAAGCCCCAGATGTCCTCTACATAAGTTGTTTTTACATCATTTACAAAGTCCAAACACAAAGAAAGGTATCGCACAAATGGTGGGCAGCTGTCATTTTTTGCCTTGAGTTGGGTCGACTCATGACCCTTTTGTGTCGACTCACAGCCCTTGCAAGCCTTCCGTGAGTCGACCTAAATCCTTATGGGTCGACTCATTACTTGCCTAAACCCCCCATGGGTCGACCCTGAGCCCTTTGGGTCGACTCAAAGCTTGCCTTAGACCCCTATGAGTCGACTCACACCCTTCATGAGTCGACTCACCGTCGGTAAAAATAGAAAATGGTTTAAATTAAATTAAAAGTTTTTAGGCTCTGTTTGGACACTTGTTTAAAACACTTTAAATTAAATTATGATTAATTTAACACTTGAAAATAATCCTAA
>JAUTBS010455210.1:0-15064 GCA_032361285.1 Aequorea victoria | reverse complement strand
GGAGAAGTTGTTAGTTGTAAGGTTTTGCGAAGAAATCATAAAAATAGAGTTGTTTTTAAGCCCTTACCATATTTTTTGTGGGAACCAAATGAACTCTAAATAAATATCTGTTTATAACAGAGGTTCTTTGAGATGTCTTGAGAGTGTGTGATTTTTTGTTGGACCCAAAAATATATTTTTGAACCCCTTTGCTATTTTTAAAGTTTCTGTGATAGAGAGGCAGAAACAAAGCCCACTTTGAAACCTTGTATCTTGCTCTATAAACATCCCCTTGTGATGATCCACATATCCAGAGAAAGAACTATGATTCTATTTTCACCCCCTGTTTACAGAAGTGGATTTCATTAAGTAGATGTGAGATATGTCGATTTTTCCAAACAGACCCTTCTGTCGACATATTCTGTGGTAACAATTTTTGGACCCCTTTCTGTTCACAACCAGCTCTCGATTCCTCATATAAAATGTAGATAACATTTCAATCTAGCTCTCTGTAAATATTCATAATTTTCCAGTGAGGTTTGGTATTTTGAAAAGTATTTTATGCCTCTATGACAGAATCTGGGAAAACATAGAAAGATGATTTAAGGGAGTTTTGAGAAAACCTAAGTACTTAAGCCTAAGTGAGTGACATTGGGAATTATGAGGGTACTAAGAATGGTCAAAAATGATATAAATAATAATTAAAATACCTCACTTGCATACCCACATAAGTATTCAGGTCTCACTTTAGCTCGCGTAGTTAAGTTTCTATCCAGTTTATGTATTAGGAACCGGAGTTCCAGAGTGAATCGGAGGACGTGGCTCAAGGAGAATCACTCATTTCCGAGGTGGGTGTTTCTTATCACTAGCTTGGTTTTATAGATGTGTGAATGGTTAAATTTCTTATGCTTTGATGAATGGTGGTTTAACTTGTGAATGAAACATACACTTGCAAACTTATATTTTTATGAACTATCTTATGAACTTATGTTTTAAAATGGGAGTTAGATATTTTATGGAAATAAATGGCGATCTTGCTTACGAAAGGAATGGTATTGTGGACCAATGTTTTTATCAAATAATCCATGAACCTATTTTGGAACTTGAACTTAATGTTTTATGAAGGAATGATGAACATAGTAGAACATGAGAACTATGTTGACATGGATTACACTGAAAGATGAGTTAATTGATACGAAAAGAGGAAAAACAAACTTATAAAGGTTATGAAAATTTTATGAGAAGATCTATGAACATATAATGGAGAACCTAAATAAAAGTTTGAGCAAATGATTAATGGATATAATACGTGTATCACAATAACTTTGATATTACATGGTATGTTCCATGTGGTGGGTATATCGCATATCGGACCCTATATGGATATACGCCATGGTATATTATATATATTATTATGTGAATATATCGCACATCAGACCCTATGTGGATATATTGCACATCGAAAAGGATTATATTGCACATCGGGCCCTATGTGGATATATGTCCTACCTCTACCATTGAGCATTGTTGAGGTGGCCTAGGGAATGATCCTTAGTCCTGTCTACTGAGTAGGCGGGATATTCACAGTAACAGTACTGTAACAACTTCTGATTGGGAGGTAAATACAACCCAAGACTTTTATGAGATAATATGAATGATAAATGGACAAGTATGTTACCACTAATAAGTGGATGTGTGAAATAATAAGATGTGATAATCACTACTATATGAATGAACAGAAATGATATGAAAAATCTTCCACTGAGAGGTGATGATGTTATGATATGAAAAATCATCCACTGAGAGGTGATGATGTTATGGTTATGAAAATACCCCTACTGAGGGGTGAATGATGACGAAATGAAAGATTGTCTTTTGAAAGATAATGAACGGAAAGATAATGAATGAAAAGATAATGAATGAAAAGATGATGAACAATGTTTTCCTAAGATAAATAACGAAATAAAGATGGAAAGTAAAGAAAATTCGGAAATGAATTACTACTTGGAAAACTCTCTTTTATGAGGTGATTTGTGAAAAGTTGACAACTTGAAATATTTTATGATAAACGTGTACGTTTTGTGAACTGTTATCCTGTTTTAAAGTAATGAACGGTTTTCTTTCATTGTGCAATTTATAATACTGTTGCTTGTAATTGGTGAGCACATGGACTTTAGCTCACCCCCACACAAATTGATATTTTTGACAGGTTTTGAAGTCAAGGCGATGGCTGGTACTGTCCACTGTGGTCTTAGACTTTAGAGAAGGTAGTAGGGAAGTCGAGTATTGGAAACACTTTTTGTTTATCTCGTTTTGGAATTTTAATTAAAGAAAAGATGTTGATGAGGCTATGAGCCTCTTATGTATATTTCTGGATGTTATGATGGGTCCAAGGATGAAATCCTGATGTTATGTTAAAAGAAAAAAAAATTATGCTCAAGATGTTGTGTATGTTGTTAAGTGTGATGGGTCGAGTACTCATCCTCAAGTTCCGTGCCCGGTGGTCGGGGCGGGACTTGACAAGGAATGTCCAATTCCATGGGTAGAAAAAAATTCATCCCGTATACTAGAGAGTATGTAGTGACTCCTGTCGAGACTCAGATTGACGTCATGTATCCCAAAAGGGAAAATGGCAACTTTTTTGACCAATGCTTACTGGCTTCTATCGTTCTTTGTAGGATTTTCTTTGTGTTCTTATTTGTCGCCTCGACTGCTCTGTTAGACTGCGGTCTGTACAGGGATGACTTGTGTGCGGTGATTCTGTACTTTCCCGGCAAATCTAGTACTTTCCCTTGGAAGTGAGATCCATTATCGGGTACAATTTTGTGAGGAACACTATATCGAAAAATAATGTTATGCTTGATAAACTTAGCCACATGAGAAGCTTTTAGGACTGAAAAAGGAAGCAACCTTGACCAATTTGGTAAAATAGTCGATGACTACTAAAATGAATTCATATCCATTTGAAGCTTTCGGTGTGATTTTGCCAATGATGTCAATTCCCCAGACTAAAAGTGGCCAAGAGTATGTCATACTGTATAGTTCTAGTGGTGGAAGATGTACCAAATTTGAATGGATTTGGCATTTGCGGCATATTATAACGAACTTAACATAATCTGTTTCTATTATCATCCAGAAATAGCCTTGTCACAAAATATTTTTAGCCAATATCATCTCGTTCATGTGTGGCCCACAAACTTCTTCATGTACTTCTTTCACAATTTCTTGACATTTCTCATCTGTTACACAAAACTTGTGCACCCCTACATAAGCCTGTTTGTACAGCTATTCACCACAGATGACGAATTGAGTTGCTAATTTTCTAATGGCTCTCTTATCCTTTTCACTGACATTGTCTAGATATTTCCTCTCATTAATGAAGTTCCAGATGTCGTGAAACCAAGGTAGACCATCTCCTGCTTCTCGCTCTAAGACTGCAACTTCGTATGCTCTCATACTCCTCTTTTCAATCACTAAAGGCCTTATTTTAGCTTTCGTGGGTATGTCAATCATGGAGGCAATAGTGGTAAGGGCATTAGGAAATTTATTCTGAAGTCAGGGTACATAGACGAAAGTGACCTCCTTAAAACTAGGGATAAGTCGGTCGAGCTCATGGTAATATGGTATTAGTTTTCCTCCTTGACTTTTCATTTCCACTAGCTTGGGAGACGACCAGGGCAAAATCAATGATCACTTCTAATTTCCTCACTCTCAATTCCAAGGAAGCTTCCATCCTGGTGATACACGCTTCATATTCGGCTTGATTATTGGTGACCTCAAAGTTTAGTTTATAGGCCAACGGAACATGCGAATCATCTAGAGTGACTAGCAATATTCTGATTCTATAACGTACTGGTTTAAGGCACCGTCAAAATACAACATCCATAAGCTCATTCTCAACTTTACCATGTCTTCATCGAGAAACTAAAAATCTGAGTCTTATTGTCCCTCAACTAGCTGATCGGCTAAGAATTCTGTTACGGCTCATCATTTTATCAATTTTATGGTCTTGTAGTGTAATTCAAACTCGGCCAGTAGAAGTAACCATCGGGCCAATCTTCCTATCAATGCAGGCTTTTTGAATAAGTACTTGAGCGGGTCCATTCTAGAAATTAACACTACATTGTATGCCAGCATGTAGTGTCATAACTTTGTTGATGACTACACTAAAGCTCAACAAGTTTTATCCAGTGGCGTGTATCGGGTTTCACAAATTTTGGAGGAGAAAGCATCGGAGGCTTTTATAAGTACTCTTGGATAGATTCAAATGCATTCTAAAAATGCTGGTCCCATTGAAATCTTATATTCTTTCTGAGCAAACAAAAAAGAGGTTCACAGGTTGTATTCAGCTTCAAGATAAAGCGACTAATGAACTGAATTTTTTCCAAAAATCCTCTAACTTCTTTCTCCGTCTTCGAGGGAGGCATTTCCAGAATTGCCTTGATTTTGGAAGGGTCCACCTCTATCCCTCTTTAGGTGATGATGAATCCTAATATTTTGCCTGTTGTAATTCCAAAAGTACATTTATGTGGGTTCAGCCTCATTAAATACTTTCAGATTCTCTCGAAATATTTCTCTAAGGCTGGAATATGTCCTTCACGGTCTTTGAATTTGACAATCATATCGTCGACATATACTTTCACTTCTTTATGTAACATGTCATGGAGTAATTCCATTGTAACACGTTGATACGTGACTTCTATATTTTTTAAACCGAAAGGCATAACCTGATAACAATACATCCCCCACGGCGTGATGAACGTAGTCTTTTCTCTATCTTCGGGGGCCATGAGGACCTGGTTGTATCCTAAGAATCCATTCCTAAATGATAGCATGACATGGCCAGCAGTGTTATCCACAAGGACATCTATGTATGGTAAAGGGAAGTCGTCTTTGGGACTTGCTTTGCTAAGATGACGGAAGTCAACAAAAACTTGTACATGACCATCTTTCTTTGGCACAAGGACAATATTAGCAACCCACTCGGGGTACTCTGTCACCTGAAGAAAGTCGGCGTTCACTTGCTTGGTAACTTCCTCCTTGATTTTGAGGACCCAGTCAGGTCTTACACGTTAAAGCTTTTGTTTTATAGGTTTGGCATTGGGGTAGAGGGAAATTTTGAGCTAGACGATTTATGGATCAATTCTAGGCATGTCTTCGTATGACCATGTGAAAATATTTTTAAATTCCTTTAATAGTTTGATTAATGGCTCACGTTCTTCAGTTGATAGAGGAAAACCGATTTGGACCATTTGGGGATCCTTCTCAGTACTCAGGTTTATTGAAAAAGTTTTTTCAATTAAGGGTTTAACGCGCATCCCTTCTTCTTTTTCAATTAAAAGTTTTATTTCCCGGGGAACAATCCCATCAAAATCATTTTCAGAGTTAGAATTCAAAATTTTAAATAGAAGTACAGCAGGGTAATCAGAAGAGTTCTCCATATTATTATTGTTGTCTGCAGTGAAGGTTACAAACTTTAACATGCATTGAGATGACATAGAAGACCGGGCACCCTAACAGATGGGTGTTCGGTGGACTCACCAATGGACTCTGTGCCTATAGATGTAGATGAGTTTGATCGGAACTCTGACTCCCTATCTACAACATTCAATAGATTATATTTATAAGTCCAGTTATCTATTGCAACGCTGTCCTCGTCCACTATTAGGTCAGAACAGTCGACTAGCGCGTTGCTGCTCAGCATAATGATTGGCCCGCGCCTTCCTCTGTGCTTCCAGTTCTTTCTCAGCAAAGTCCTAGGGCAACAGCCCAACGGCGTTAACCTCGGGACAACCTCTGAGGGTCTCGGGAGAGAGAAAAAAAGGCTCGGGTTATGAAACCTGGCTCTAAAAGAAAGACAAAAATTGGGCAACATCCCAATAATATCAAATATCGGGATGACCTCGAAGGGTCCCAGGAGAGAGAAAAGGAGGATTGAGTTATGAAACCCGACTCAAAATAAGAAAAATCATGGGCGACAGCCCAACGGCATCAAACCTTGGGACGACCTTGGAGGGTCCCAAAAGAGAGAAAAAAGAGGCTCGGGTTGAACCTGACTCAAAATGAAAGACAAAGGTTGGGCAATAGTTCAACGACGTCAAACCTCAGGACGACTTCTGAGGCTCCCGAAAGAGAGAAAAAAAGAGGCTCGAATTATGAAACTCGGCTCTAAAAGAAAGACAGGTTGGGCAACAGCCCAATGACGTCAAATCTCAGGACGACATGAAAGGGTTTCAAGAGAGAGGAAAATAAGGTTGGGTTATGAAACTTGACTCAAAACGAAAGACAAAAGTTAGGCAACAGCCCAACTGCGTCAAACCTCGGGACGACCTAAGAGGGTCCTGGGAGAGAGAAAAAGAGGCACAGGTTGATGAAACCCGACTTTAAATGAAAGACAAAGGTTGGGCAACAAACCAACGACAACGAACCTCGATATAATCTTGGGGGTCCTGAAAAAGAGAAAAAGAGGCTCGTGGTGATGAAACCAGGCTTTAAACAAAAAAAAAAAGAGCTACTCTAATCAATCAAAAGCAAACATAAAAAGTAAAAACACATAACCTAACAAGGTGTTTGTCCTAAAGGGAAAGTTCTAAGCAGACTAGATGCAGTAAAAAGAGACTGGGTAGTCCAGTAACTGGGTATCTTTTGAATAGAGTCAATAATATACATTCCCGACCAAGTAGTACCTGGTCAGGTCAAATAGTACGCAATAACCCTTTTTACTGTATTCAAAGGGCATACGGCCAGAAGGCTCTCCTGCTTCCCCACATAGCCCCGAGACAGTAAATTGCCGGGGTGAAGGGTAGGCAAGCATTTGGCTTATTTTATTTTCTCATTTCTTCTTTTATTTTGGAAAAGTAACCAATGAAAATGGAAGAAAGGAGATGGAAAATAATGTAATGTAATGTTAATACTAATGATAAACTTAAGACATGAATATTTAAAATATTTTTTGAGTTTAGCTCACTTTCTTAAGTAGCCCCCAATGGAGTCGCCACTGTGAGGAACCCTCTCGAAAAACTCGCCGCCCTCATCTCTTTTTAAAATATTTATAAAACGCTCTTTTGCTTTTATGATTTTTTTAAAAGAAAAAATGAGATTTTATGTTTTGAAAAGAGAGTCCCCCCAAATGCATCCGAGTTAAGGGCCGCACAATTGGAGTCGCCACTTGATTTTTAATAAAAAATTAAGAAAATAAAATTTTCAAGTTACTAGTCCGTCGTTATTAGAGATAATGGTTCAGGAGTTAGGGTACGAGAAGGGAAGGTGTTAGGCACCCCTCTTGCTTAATCAAAAAATAGACCTCTACTTAACTGTTTCTTTCGTTCTTATCTTAAGTTTATTAAAAGTAACACATACAGAATGGGGGTTGAAGAGAGATCATACAAAAGCAAAACAATGAAATAAAACCTAACCTAAAACTAAGGTATTATAAGCATGCTTGCAGTTATTTGCATGTTAAAAGAGGAGATGACAACACATCAGTGCAATAATATAGAGAACATGTGACACCTCACTTTTCACAACACAATTCTTAAGCACTGAATCTAGAATAAAGGCGTTAAGTCTTGAGAAATGACATTCGAACCCTATGAATAAAGGGATGAATGCATAGAATATGAAATAGGATAAAACCTAAAAATCTAGAATTTATAAAAGGAGTCCAAATGATTTTTAGACAAGGAGATTTTAAAAGGGTCAAGTTAGAAAGTTTTTTCAAAGAAGAAAAAAGCGCAGAAAATGGAAACGGACCCAAGTATGGCCTAAGAACTCCTGAAGTCCAAAAATTTAAATAAAAATTTAGGTAGAGAATGAGGTTAAGCCCAACCATAAGGGCCCAATAAAATTATAAATCAAAAAACTCAATTAAGAGTTCAAGGGAAGAAAATCTATGAATGGTCTAAATGAGGCCCAAATTAATTAGAAGCCCAATAAGAAAAAATAATTAAGACTTTAGGCCAAATATTATGAGAACCCAATATATATAAATAAAATAGCCCAATTAATCTTATTAGTAGCCCAATCAATTAATTTTTGAGCCCAAATTAAAGTACGGCCCAAAAAGGATAATTTAACCCAAATAAATTTAATTTGGGGCCAAAGTAAATTTTAATCTCTTGAATTATTAAAACAATGAATAAAATAAATACTTTACAACTTCTAGAAGCCCTTGGCTGGCTACTCCCATGAGGGAGGAGTGATGTGACAATTTTATGGGGTAAAAAAAAGAAAAGAAAGGATAAGATATGAAAAAATGCTTGCTTGGAAAAATAATTTTTCCAACCCATTAAGCTTCCAAAAAGTCTTCAATGAATAGTGTAATGCACATGGAAGATGATGTGATGAAAGAAGAAGTGATGGGACATAAATAAAATAATAAAAAAGAAAAAAAGAAAAGTCTTTTCAAAGTACCCTTAATTTTAGGAAATATATTTTCCAATTAAATCAAACATGGCCTTAAGTATAAGGGAGTTAATTTAATGGGTCCAAACATGATGTTAACTATCTTGGAACCCAAGATTTGGCTAGAATCTAACCAAACTAAGAAGACAAAGTAGATAACTTGAAATTGAGTTAGAACTAAAAAATTTGAAATATAAAAGAAAAATTAATAGGATTTTGGGAGAATTCTTTCTCCATATTTTTTTTAGTCATCAAGATATACACATACATAAATATCTTCATGGAAGGAGAGATAATTGATGAGACCTTTTTTTTAGAATTAAAGAAAAAAACAAAAGAAATGAAAATTGTCAAAATTGATGGAAAAGATGGAATGACCCATGGAAGATTTTTCTTTCAAAAGCCATGTCACTCAAGCTAACTATGGTTGAGGTTTAACCTAACAAATGAGAACAACCCCTAGTTAGAAGGATGGTTGAGTTAAAAGAGAACTAAGGTTTAGTTAAATGAGGAGCAAAAATATCTTTTCACCCTCAAGTATTTGGTTATAAATAGAGTTATTCTCCCAACACAAAGTTCATTTGCTCAACCCCCAGTCTTACTGTATAATTTCAGTGGAAGAGAAAGAAAAAGAGAAGGAATGAAGAAAGAAGGAAAGAAAAGAAGAAGAAAGAAAGAAAGAGGAAAGAAATGAAGAACTGCAAGGCTAAGTTCTTCAAACTAATAACCAACAACCATCAAGTAAGTAGCTTCTAAGCTCACTTTCAAAATCATTAATCATCTCACACCTCTCATCCTTCTTCAAAACAAAAGAAGATAAGAACATAGGAAGAACACATAAGGAAGGATCTTGAATCTAAGAAAGCGAAACTTTCTTCATTTAAGATCATGATAAAAGAATAAGTTGAGACCTATGGAAAAGTTAATAACATATTAAGTGATATCAAGTTGGATAAAAATAATTATTGCATGGGTAAGAAGGTAGAAAAGAAAAGGGGAATAAGAAACCTCAAGGAAAGGACAAAACAGTGGCTAAAACCCCATCTCAAATTTTTTATGCTATCCAAACAGAGCCTAAATAAAAATATGTTTTTTTACAGAGCTACTTTAGCATGTCATGAGCATGTTTAAGTTTTGGTTTGACCCAAAAATATATTTTTGAACCCCTATGCTATTTTAGAATATTCTGCGTCAAAATTGCAAAAGAACAGTCCACTTTGAGGGATTTTAGTAAATTCCATAAAACTTCCTTAGAGATGAGAAATATATGAAAAGAAATGTATAAGGGTCTAGTTGTACCAAAAAATGATAAACTTCACTTTCATTAGACAGATTGTGCAAAAAGTGAATTCTCCCAAACACGAACGTTTTTGGATAGATTCTTCCTCATGATTTTTTTGAGCCCTTTATGTTAGGATATGGCTCTCGGTTTATTCATAAACTATGTACCTAACATCATATTATAGTTTTTGTAATTGTTACAGAATATTTAGATGAGGTTTAATAATTTAAAATAAATTTCAAACGGGTAAGATAAAATTTGAAAATAAATGAAAATATAATTTAAGAGAACTTTAAGAAAATCTAAGCACATAAACACAAGTTATGGATCTTGGGGACCACGAGGGTACCAAAAGTGATAAAGAAAAGTATATAATTAAGAGAAAAAATATCTCACTTGCATACCCACACAAGTATACATGTATCACCTTAGTTCACATAGTAAAGTTCATATCAAATCTGTGTTAGGAATAGGAAGTCCGGAGTGAACCGGATGGGGTGGCTCAAGAAGAAGCACTTGCTTTTTAGGTGAGTTTTTTCTTATCACTACCTTGGTATTATAAATGTGTGAATGATTAAATTTCTTATACTTTCATGATGTATGATTTGAGAAAATAAATAGTATTTTTTCTTGTGAAAGAAAGTTATGTTTGCGAACTCGTATTTTATAAAATAATTTTGAAATATGTTTTTGAAACCTAAGTGAATATTGGGATAAATGATTAATGGATATAATGTGTGTATCATATTAGCCTTGATATTACGTGAATATGTCGCACAATCGTTCGTGGAAATATGTCATGTGATGGGTATGTCGCACAATCGTTCGTGGGCATATACCATGTGATGGATATACCACACAATCGGTCGTGGGTATATGCCATATTATTATATATATATTATGGATAATTCATGAGTGACTTTTAGCTCTACCACTGAGCATTGTGGAGGTGGCCCAGTGAATGATCTTTAGCCGTCTCCACTGAGTATGTGGGACATTCACGATAACAATACTGCAACAACTCCTGGTTGGGATGTTACTATAACCCTTGGCTATATGAGATTGTTTGATTGGTAAAAATGATGGAATCATGGAATATCTCTTTTAAAGATATATGATGTTTGGAAAACCCTCTCCTATGAGGTGATTTGTGAAAAGATGACAACTTAGAATCTTTTGTGATAAAAGTTATGTTTTGCGAAAAGTTATCCCATTTTTAAAGTGATGAACCGTTTTGATTTTCATTGTGCAATTTATAATACTATTGCTAATGATTGGCGATTACGTGGATTATACCTCACCCCCACACAAATTGATATTTTTGACAAATTTTTGGCGTCAGGACTGAGTTCGGTTCGGTCCACTGTGGTCTTAGGCTTAAAGGAAAGGTTGTAGGGAAATTAGATTCTAAAACCCTTTTTATTTTTTCTCTTTCACATGTAATTAATATGATGATGTTGATAAGGTTATTAAGTCCTCTTGTTTAATTATCGGTATGTTGGTTGGGCCCATGTATAAAATCCATTATAGAACGTATAAATGAAGCAATGTGAAGCTTTGATTGGATGGATGTTGTTAAGAAGGGTGGGTTGTGTACCCTTCCTCAGGTCCCGTGCCCGGTGCTGGGGGCGGGGCTTGACAGAACAGGCATGCTGTTAATGTAAAAAAGGTACAGAAAGCTACTGGAAATTCACTGGTTTTAAGAGAGGTGGCGCACGCCACCTCTTCACCTAGCTTGCACCACATCAACATGGCACACGCCACTTTTGGCCTCTTTGAAAGTGACGCGCGTCATTATAGCAGAGTAAACTCGACACTTGAAAGGCCAAAAGGGGCTACTGTTTTAAGAAAACTGTGTGTTTGTGTGTGAAAGTGTTTTATACTTAGAAGAAAATATGAAAATATGGCATCACACATAGTATTTTTGACATATAGTCTAAGAACCTATATTTTATACATCTCTAAAACTAAGAGATTATGAAAAGATGCTTTTTATAAGGGAAAGTGAAAGATATTTGTACAGAAATAAAAATAAAGTCGGGGAGAACGAGGCCAGTAACCTTTTTCTCCCCTTTACCGAATAAAAATAAAGAACTAGATAGATAAATAGATAGAAATGAGTGGCCTACCGGGAATCCCGGTCGAAAGGAAGGTTTCAAGCGGAGGTGCGGGAGTTATCCGGTAGCTTTCCTCAACCGCTGCGTGTCCTATTTTGGGGAGTTCTTCATGCGACTTCGAATCGTCGAAACTTTAGCCGGTGTAAGGGTTTGTGTATAGGTTTGATTCAATTTGATTAGTCCAATTAGTCTTCGGGACCCAACTTAGGTTTTTTAATTCTGTAGAGTTTCGACACTTATATATTGGGGATCTTTGAATTAGTGCGAGTAAGGGTCCTATTTATAGATTTCGAGCGAGAAAGCTGTCAAAAGGGCAGAAGCTTCTTCACAAGGTGGTGTGCGCCATGTTGAGGTGGCGTACACCATGTAAGAGGTGGCATGCACCATGTTGAGGTGGCGTACGCCAGGTAGGAGGTGTTTTAGTGTACCTTGGTCATGGCGTGGCCAGGCACAAAAAAAGAGTAGCGCGCATAGGTTTGGAGGGAGGTGGTGTGCGCCACTTGAAGGTGGAGCACGCCTGGTTAGGAAGGGCGCCAATGGGTATTTTTGGTATTTTGGATGTTTTGGAGTAGTTTTGGGTGTTTTTTGGGTGCTTTGGAGTATTTTTGGGGTGTTCCTTAGACTCTTGGATTTGCACGGAGTTCCCTTCAACGTGGCTTATGCATGCACTCATCATCGAAAGCAAACTAGATAAGCATATGCGCGGGTTAGTCAAGATTGAGGTGTCTACAGCTACCGAGCTCGAGGTCTCGCCCCCATCACCCGTTCAGGGACCTCAAATAGAAATGGAGGAGGGGCCACGAACCAAGATAGTCCTCTCAGAGTTAGAATGGCCAGAGTCAGTAAAAAGAATTTTTTGAAAAAAAATCATTGTGTCTCTTCTCTAGAGAGGAAGAAGAAACCCGACGACGGTGAAAGTTTTTTCGATAATAGCTACAAAAGATGAGTGATTAGGCACAAAGAGATCGGTACATGGAGAAAGGCAAAAGTTACGGGAGTAGAAAACAATCCTATCAACAAAGATGGATGGAAAAGGTGTAGAAAAAATAGGATAATGTAGTACTTCTAAATAAAGGCTTGAAGAAGCCAGATTGGCCTCCTACCTATGAAACTTAACAAACTGAAAATAAAGAGAAGTTAAAAAAACATACTAGGGATGATACTGCTATTGTTAAATGAGAACGGAGTGATAAGAGCTCAACGTCGGCGATAATGGAGGAATCACGTCAAACCACGGTGGTTTCACCAAAGAAGTAGATGAAGGCTAGACAGAGAAAAAGGGGAAATTTCGGAGAATGGGTGAGGAATTTTATAGGGATATAATTAAACGACTAAGATTAATACAGTTATTAGACCCAATGGTCTAGAGGCCGAGCAACCACAACCATTCGATGTGGTATGAACTGATCGATAGGATCGAACCACTTGTCACGTAGAGACCAGACCCCCACCATCTCTGTGATTTGAAAAGACTCGCCTTAAATGCAAGACGACGCCTAGGGATATGTGTAACAATCGCCTCGGGAAAAGTAAAAGACACCTCATTTTGTGCGTAATCGCCATTTCAGAATAGAAAGTTCGTATTTTCATCGCTGACTACATTCGACTCAGAAATGAGGACATCTTATGTATATTCCATGCGGTCGGCTACGGCCGATCGAAACTACAACTGATCGAGACTACAGTATAAACCGAACAGGCTCTCGGTTTCAAACCAATTACACCGATCAGTCTACAAACGCTCTGGAGATGCTCACGCGAGGTGCACTCGGTTAGTTCAAAGCCAGAATATGTGCTGAGTCAATCAGCAACCAAAACTTGGTCAAATGTATAATGACAGCTCCGTAACCAACGTCTGATTTCTCTACTACAATAAGTTTGGTAATCGTTTCAGTTATAAATGAGGGATCAACCATAATTATAGATCCCAAGATTTGCGCTCAAGCGCTCCTATATATACTTACTGTAGGCATATAAATTTTAGCCTATCATGAATTGACACATGTCACAAGATCCAAAAATATAACACAATTACTGGCTAACCAAATATCGTCATGTGTTAAGAGGATCCCAAATTAAAATTGCACGAGTTGTCCAATTACATGGCGCCACGTGTAAAATAATGTAGTCTTCCAAATAATAAGTCTTGGGTTAATTAAATTAAGTCACTTGGCATATAAGAACTACATGAGAGAAAAAATAAAGATTTTCTCTAAATCAAATTCAAATTAAAGTATATATAATTATCTCTTTAAAATAAATAAAATAGAGATAATTATGTTATTGGATAATTATTTCTTTAAAAAGATAAATTAGAGATGATTATGTGCTCGGATAATTATCTCTCTAAAATAAATAAAATAGGGATAATTATGACATTGGATAATTATCTCTTTAAAAAATAAATAAAAGAGATAATTACATGCTTAGATAATTATCACTTTTAAAATAAATACAATAGAGATAATTATCAAGTGCTTGAGTCTTTTCATAACTCTTCACCACACATTCCTATAAATAGGGGTGTCTTCTCTCAAAGGGGGGGATTACGACTACAAAAAAAAGAGAACGACGAGAGAGCTATGGAGATTAAAACTTCAAAGTACTGAAGATCTTTCTCATTCAAGTTTCATCATCTGTTCCGCAAAATTAGGAGGAGATTCTGTCGTTCAATTCGGGAATACGCTGTCAAGCCCTCGAGTCAACATTTGAATAGAAGAATCAGATGATTTATTTCTTTAATTTTGAAATTCCGTCAGAGATTGTAATCCATTTTCAAAGTTCATACAAATTCAATTTGTTCATCCAATTTTCTGTCTTGATTTTCAGACACGAAATTTGTTGTCTACAAATTTCTGGCACGCCTAGTGGGACAATCTCTGCCTCTCATTTCTTCTCTTCATCAAAAAAAAAATCGCAATAGTTTCAAAGAATGACAGTTCAAAAGCCCTCCAAATCAAAGTTGGAGATCCGAAGCCTTCAATTATTGCAAAGACTGGTTCGGGCTCTAACACTCAGAGCCCCGGTCCAATAACTCGAAGCAAGACAAAAACTATGGCCACACTTGTGTAAGCCCCGATGATGCCTAAATCAATTCCTTTCATTGGTTCAACTCTGCCAAAAGCACTACAAAGACTTTCAAATGTCTCAAAAGCTGATAAAGAGGGAGGTATCTTGCAGACAAATTGTAATACCCCGAATTTTCATAAAACTTAGCATAGGCGTAAATGTACCCTAATGGGTTTACCAAGCGTTCAAACCCTAAAATTTAAACTTCATAAAC
>JAUTBS010455100.1:0-15070 GCA_032361285.1 Aequorea victoria | reverse complement strand
TCGGATATACAAAAATATATATATATGAACATATGATCATATATATATATATATATATATATATATACATATATACATGAAAATCCAAATCAACTCTATATATTGTTTTGATTAAAAAACTCATTGAAAGCATGATTAAAAAAGTTATATGAAGCATAAAAACATAAACTTAAGGAAATAAATCAAAATAGTAATAAAAAACTCGACGTGCAGAAACTCTGTTTGGCCCCTCTGGTGTGTTTCGCCCAGACGGAACCCACCAGCGTCCGGACGGAGCTCGACTGCCCAGGAAGATGAAGTCTCGGTTGTTTTTCGTTCGGACGGAGCTCATCCGGTGTCCGGACGGAGGTACCCTGCATTCGGTTTCTCCCTCTATTGTTTTCCGTCCGGACGGGACTCCCCCGACGTTCGAACCGAGACATGCAGAGACTGATTTCCTCTGCTATAACTCATTATTTAGGACCTATTTTCTCAGACCCTAATCTTTAACGAAGTTGTTAAGTGTTAGTATAAACACTGAAATCACTTTTTAATAAAACTAAATTATTAAAAACGTTATTAGAGGGAAATTAATTATAAATTGTAATTAGTTAATAATTAACGTAATAAATCCGAAAACATTATAAAATGAACTTCAAGGGATTAAGACGCCATTTGGGCATCAGTTTAAACAACACATTTAATTAAATAAAAATTTAATTAAAAACCACAAACAAAGAATTGAAATCCTTAATTAACGGGTAATGGTGCGTGTAATCGATTAAGTCATTTATTAGTTTAAAGTAATTAATTTTGTATACGCATTTTTTTATCAGGGTGTTTCTGATCACGTCATTGTCTAGTTCATTCTATTACATTTCTTTCCTTTTTGTGGATATCAGGTGAGTGTTTGTACGCTACGTATTTTATTTAAAAATTCTCGTTTCCCCAATTGTTTTGATGTGAAAAATTATATGTATGTTCAAAACTCTTTTTAACTGCAATGTATTATCTGTAGATCTTTTAATTCGAAAATCATGGTAGAACTATTTTAAAAATAAATAAAATATTTTATTCATCTATTATTGGTGCGATCATGATATAATTGGGACCATGTGAAAGTCCAGGGGATATGCCTCTACGGAGGTGACTCTGGCCAGTTAGGAAAAAGACCTAGTCTGACTCCGTGGTGACTCTAACTGACTCAACGGTTCGAGGGACAGTCTGGGATTTCTAATGACTTGAACTGAAATCGTTTATGAGGAAAGACTGTGCGTCAACACGGGTGACTCCTGTTCGATATTAGATCTAATGGGCCGAGGCAGCACCGAGTTAAAAGAAAAAGGCATTGATTACTATTATTACCCAAGATGTTGTTCCTATGGTTTGGTTTTCCTTGTTTCATTTCTATGATCATATCGTACACCACTATTATTATTGTTGGACATTTTTATGTCATTGGCATATCTTTATATGCGAGGTTTTATTTATGGACTTTCTGTTGTCCTGTCTGATTTTGTGGGTGACTCGTCGTGTTAACGAGATCACAAGAAAAGAAAGAAAAATATAGTTATTTTGAACTAACAGATGTTTGGATGGTGTGATCATCCCGTTTATCTATACTGCATATTATTACCATGATTATATTCCTCTTTATTAGCATATTTTATCCCATATTTTAGAACTGTATCTTACTATGCGTACATCATTCATCAGCTTTGCTGATGTAGTATTTAAACATTTCAGGATTCCAGTGAAGATGTTGATGTTGAGTTTGTGAGTAGTATGGGATCCGTCATACGACCTATAGGATTCATTCATATGAATTTTAGTTTATTTGGCTTCTGCATTTAAATAATTGAAACAGTTAATTATTTTAGTATGGATTAATGGATGACATTATTGTCAGGATGTTGGGATGTTTAGTCCCAGATTATGGATATGGCTTTTGGATGGGCGGTTTAGTCCCATAAATAAATTTTAAATTTTAAATGGTTTAAAACCTTTCAAAAATGGATATTAATTAGCATACATTTAGCTAATTTTTATATTAGGCTTTCTTGATTAAGTGGGCTAAGGCCCATGATCCATGGCCGGTCATAGCTCCCAAATTGGAGTGTGACAAGTTATAATTAAGTGCATGTACACCCAGACGACCAAGAGAAGACTACTTTCACATGTCCTTTTGGCACTTTTACCTATCGGCATATGTCGTTTGTGTTTTGCAATGCACCGATGACTTTTCAACGGTGCATGATACCCATTTTCTCTAACATGGTAGAAATGTTTCTGGAGGTTTTCATGGATGACTTTTCAGTTTTCAGGATGACATTTGAAGCTTGTCTCCAAAATCTTTTTAAAATGCTTCAACGATGTCGAGAGAGAAATCTTGTTTTGAGTTGGGAGAAGTGTCATTTCGTGGTTCAAGAGAGAATAGTCTTGGGTCATATAGTGTCTAAGAGGGGAATTGAAGTTGATAAAGTAAAAGTTGACCTCATTTCTAAATTTTCACCCCCTCTACCGTGAAATAAATATGGTTATTTTTAGGGCACGTCAGGTTCTACCAGCGCTTCATAAAGGACTTTAATAAGATTTTAAAATCGATGTGCGAGCTTCTAGCTAAAGACGCACCTTTTATCTTCAATGAGTCCTCCATGGAAGCTTTCATAAATCTTCGTGATGCATTATCGCCTACCCCGATTATGAAATCTCCCGATTGGTCCCTTCCATTCGAGATTATATGTGACGCGCCTGACTATGCAGTCGGTGCGATCATGGGACAACGGGTGAACAGAGTCCCTCATGAGATCTACTATGCCAATAAAACTTTGTCTAATGTTGAGTTGAACTACACTACTACTGAGAAGGATTTACTAGTAGAAGTATTTGCATTGGATAAGTTCTGGTCTTACCTGCTAGGATCTAAGGTTATTGTGTTTTCGGATCATGTTGTTTTGTCATACTTTCCAAGAAAGACACAAAACCTAGGTTGATTAGGTGGATTATTCTATTATAAGAGTTTGATCTTAAAGTTAGAGACAAAAAAATATCTAAAAATTCTGTGCCGGATCACCAATCCTGTATCCTAGTAGAAACTTCCTGTGATTCATCATTTTTAAAGGACACATTTTTTTACGAGTAACTTTTTGTGGTCACACAAGTCAATCCTTCCTAGTTCGCCAACATTGTCACACGCACTGCCCTGAGGATGATTTACCTTCTCGGAGTGGTGCAACACAAGCTCACCTAATCAAAAACTTAACAAACATACTAAAGATGCACTCCATATCACTTTCATCCATTCACTTGTTCTCAATAGTGACTTGAATAAAAATTACATCAACTACAGACTAGTTATACAATCACATACGAGATACAGAATCCCCATTAATGAAAAGGAGAGCTACTGGTCTTTTTTATATAGATTCTTCTTCGATGACATCATCCAGGTCTCACACTTACATCACACGTCTTTTGACTTAACTATACCATGGTAGACCGACCATCTACCCTGTAACAAGATTTGCAACCACAATTGATTACAGAAGAGTGGGTGTGACAACACCAAGAAATCAAGAATAAGGTTTTCAAACCACGTTCTCAAAATTAGAGTTCAAAACATCTTGTTATACCTCTATGGATTTCATTCTCAAAAATCTCAGAAGAACTTTCATACATAACTATTATATTAGATACTATGCTTTAGAAGCTAACAAATCATTCTTTAAAGAAAACTGCACAACAGTTCTTTTCATCAAGAACACACACATGCAACTTATGCAAAGAGATTTATCTATGTCATGCGGCTTACTAGCCCAACTCATAGAATTTTATAGACAACTCTTTTCTTCTTTCAACATACGGCTCTACGGCCCATCTTTAACGATTTATAAGTACTTTCATATTTTAACGCCCGACCTAACTGCAACACCTTGTATCTTCATTAACTATAAAACTCATATGAATAAAAGTAAACCCTAAGAGGTTAGTGTTTAAAACACTAATACCCAAATAACAGAATGAATGATAATAAGTGGAATTGGCCAAGTTTGTAACACCCCATAATTTTAAGAATCCGATTACATCCTATTTTGAATTAAGAGAAGAAATCTTGCAAGTAACCTTTCTTAAGAATCAAGTTTAGAGGAAAGACATGTGAACTAAGTATAGGATCCGATTGGAAGTCCAAATTGATAATTTAAATGGGCTTAATAAGAGAACTCAGGTATAGACTAAATAAGCTCATAATCTTGAATACAAAATATTAACAAAGCCCCAAACCAATGAAAAGAAGCGAAGTAAAATGATGAAAGTCTTATGAAATACGAAGAATACGCAGAAAATCAAAACGGGCCTAAGTAAGGCCGAGGAACTCCTAAAGCTCAAAAATTTAAATAAGAATTTGGATAGAGAATGAGGCTAAGTCCAACCATAAGGGCCCAATGAAATCATGAACTAAATAACCCAATTAAGAGTTCATGGAAAATAAATTCATGAAAGACCTCAAAGAGACCCAAATTTGGAGAAGCCAAATGGAAAAATAAATTAGGGATTTGGACCAAACGTTATAAGGGCCCAATATATATAAATATTTGAGCCAAATTATTTTATTAGTGGCCCAACAAATTATATTACAAAGACCCAAATAAAGTTAGGCCCAAACGATAAGAATTTGACCCAAATGAATAAATTTGGGCCCAAAGTAAATTTTAACCCCTTAAATTATAAAAATAAAAAAATAGAATAAAAATATATATATTTTTAAACCTTCTTGGCCGGATACCCCTAGGAGAGGGGGAGTGATGTGACCTTTTTCATTGTTAAAACAAAAGACATGAAATGATGGGCATGAACCTTGCTTGGAAAAATGGTTTTTAAAACCGCAAAGTCTTCATTGAATAGTAAATATATACATAGGAGAAGATTTGATGAGAGAAGCTTGATGTGACTAAAAGAAAAAAAAAAATGAAAAGTCTTCTAAAGTACCCTTAATTTTAGGGAATGTGTTTCCCAATTAAACCAAACAAGACCTTAAGACTTAAGAAAGATGGATTATCCATACCAAACATGGCATAAGAATTATTGGAGCCCCAAGTTTTGGTTAGAATGGAACTAAACTAGAGTAGCTAATAGAGGAACCATGGTTGGATTGAAACTAAATGAGGGGTAAAATGATCATTTCACACCCAAATATTGGCTATAAATAGGAGGCTTCTCCCAACATAGAAGTTCATTTGCTCATCTCCCCTTCTCTGTCTAAAAATTCGGTGGAGCCTGGTGGAAGAGAGGAGAGAAAAGAAAAGAAGAAGAAGGAAAGAAGTAGGAAGGAAAAGAAGAAGGAAAAAAGGAGGAACTTAAAGCTTGGATCCTCCAACATTTAACCAAGAAATCACCAAGTAAGTAGCTTCCAAGTTCACTCCCAAGAGCATTAATCATCTCACACCTCTCATCCCTCTTCAAAACAAAAAGAAGATAAGAACATGTGAAGAACACATAAGGAAGGATCTCAAATCTAAGAACGGGAAACTTTCTTGATTTGAGATCATGATGAAGTAAAGAGTTAAGACCCATGGAAAACTTGATAAAAATGGATAAAATAACATATAAAGTGATCGTAAGTTGTAGAAAATAATTAGTGCAAGGGTGGAAGGGTAGAAAAGAAAAGGGAATTAAGAGAGCTCTTAAAAAGGACAAAATAGTTTATTAAAGCCCTATCAAGAATTTTCCGTGCCAACCAAACAGGGCCTGAATAGAAACCCAATTCTACCAGAGTTATTTTAGCATGATATGAACATGTGTGATTTTTGGTTGGACCCAAAAATGTATTTTAGAATCCCTATGCCATTTTTGAACTTTTTGCGTTGGAGTTGTAGAAAAATAGTCCACTTTGAAGAATTTTAATTAATTCTAGACAAATCCACTATAGGTGAGACATATATGGAATTAAAGGTATATGTGTCTAGTTTCACCCAAAAATTATAAACTCCATTTTCGTTGGACACATTTGGAGGAAAATAGATTCCTTCAAACAGTGTCATTTTTTGATAAACTGCGCCTTATGAATTTTTAGATCCCTTTATGTTGACTTATGGCTCTCGGATTCTACATGAACAATGTATCTAACACCCTAACATAGCCTCTTTAATTGTTACAAAATTAGTTATAATGGTTTACAAGTTTTAAATAATTTTACTACAAGTGGGATAGAATCTGGAATGTGAGATAAACTAAGAAAAATAGTGTTCCAAGTGGAATAAAATACCTAAACCTAAGGACTTGAGTTATTAGCAACTTTAAATAATTATTAACACATATAAGAGTGGTCTTAAGTTAATAAAATTTCAATTGGTCCTTTAGACCAAGGACGCAAGGGTTTGGATTATAGGAACCCATGATGGAGAAGGTTTCAAATCTAAAGAATTAGATTCATCTAAACAACATAGGACATTCTCATACCACTGCACATAAGAAATAATTTGATACTAATGCTTGGATATATTACATAACCTAGGCATCGAAGGGGGAGTCTCGAAATGAGTTGTGCCATCTTAGAGTTGAACGAGGTAGGCGTCGCGTTGGTCGACAATCTGGTGAGAGTGACTAGAAATATCATAATGACTTGTATATTATGAAAATATTTTAAATACCTCTATGGAGCATGTGTTGCTATCATATTTTTAATTATGCATATGAAAGAGTTTTCTAAAAAAATTTGTGAGCATGTGTTGTTCGTATATCTGAAAGTTATTTTCTCTTTAAAGATAGATATTATGAGCATGTGTTTCTTATGAGTGTGGAAAGTTAATTTTCTTAAAAATATATATTATGTTGTCGAAAAGTGCCAAGTTATTGTAGGTACCCATCCCGAGTTGTTGCGAGCTTTCCCGAGTTATTGCGGATTGTGTTCGAGTTGTTGTGGCTATGCGGAGTTGTTGCCTTAAAGGCTTTTTCGAGCTACACTCGAGTTGCTAGCAGCTACGACTGGTGATAAAGATTGACCTTCATTTCCGCCACTCTAATCAAGTGAGTCGTGAATGAGGTTGAGGTACTGTTGGAACTCCTGGTCGTGAGAGAGACGACTACTTGGTCACTAAAAGATGTAATTTGTGTGTGTACTTGTGAGCGCATATATTATGCTTTTAAGCATTTATAAGTTGGCTTAAGAGTCAAATGTTGTTGTGGATAAAAGCTTTTAAAGCAACTTTGGGTCATAAAGTCGTATGTTAAGAAATCAAAAAGGTTATTGGGCCTTAGGGCCGGTATGAAAGTACTTATAAATTATTAAAGTTGGATCATAGGACCATATGTTGAAAAGATGAAAGAATTTTTATAAAACCATACGAGTTGGAATAGTGAGCCGCATGACATAAATATATTCTTCTGCATAAGTTGCATGAACAAGTGTCTTTCTGTATAAAACCCTTCATGAAATATTTATTGTTGTATATTTTTCATTATGATGATAAGTCCCCTCTCATGTAACCACTTGTGGTTGCAGATCTTGTTACAGGGTAGATGGTCGGTCCACCATGGTACTGCTAGGGCCCGAGGATCCCAATACAGGGTCGTAGAAAGAAATACGATGAACAGGTATAAAGGGTGCGGAATTAAAATTTTATACCTCTAGAGATTTGGTAGGTTTGATCCTTGTGACTGCAACGATACCGTTAAGACGACCCAATGATTTTCTAGCGTATATCCCATCTGCACGTCTCGAAGAATGTAGTGTGATCTACGATCCTTCTTTGAGTCTCTGATCCTTTTGCTTTAGATTTTTTGTCCCATAAAAATAATGATTTCTTTCTCTATAAAATCTCACAATCTCTCAATATCCCCTCTGTGAATAATAATCCGAAAAAGAGAATACTCTCTTCTATATTCACTATTAGCCTCTGTGTGAGAATAATAACTCACTGTGATGCTATCTCTCTCTCTGTATCTCGTGGATGCTGGGATCCAATTCTGTTGTTACACAATCTCATATAACCTCATAAATATAGCATGATGTGTCAGCAAAATAGATCACGTGTAATCTCATAAAAAAGTTAACAACCGAGAGAGAGAAGGAGTGAATCAAGGGATTGAGATTTGGGACAGATCTGGGAGATTTGACAGGTGGCGGTTGGGAAGTCCTAGAATTAAAATGGGTTAACCTAGGGTTTCAACCCTAGGTCCATTTAATATCCCACTTGATCAAAATGCCCCCTGGCCTTTAATTTAATTTTTGATGAATCCGGCCTTTAAACCATTGATCAAATTAAATATTGGGGTCCTAAAAATTATCCTGAGCAAACTAGAGAGTGCGAAACTTGGGCTACGTGAGGAACCACGAGAAAAAATAAAGTACGGGCTAGTCGTATAAAAAACCGAACACCACTAACTCAATCCCCGAGTTAGATTCATTTTTACACGAGTCAAAACTTATTCCACTAAAGGCTTTGAATGAACTCCCGACTTTATCTTCGAATTATGTCTCGAATTTGCAATTACTAAATGCTTAATTAATCTCCCCAAATTTAAGATTATAGATACCCGAAGATCAAATTAGATTATTGACAATCCTATTTGATCAACCTCTGAACCTTGAGTATCTCCTCATTAACTTATTGATATGCCTAATTAAAAATCCACATGCAGGGTTTGGCATCATCAAACTTATAAGAACTTCAAGGAAATATCATCAACCTGAATCAGATGTGGTTTTCGTCAGTATAATACTATCCATTGAACACAGAGTGTCGGTACCTAACACACCGGTCTTGTTGACCTCAGCAGAAGACTCACCCATTAGTGAATTAATGTACTGTACACTAAATGCACACGTTTAATAAATACTTTGGGATTAAGAGTTTAAGCAATACATAGTAATTTGATGTATAAATTAATTTATAACAGTCAATATAAAATTAATTACCTTGACGATCCTACTCAATATACACCAAGTGTACTAACACATTGAGTCAGAACTTTGAATACTAAATTCAAACCGTTCACCGTAGTTGAGATAAGCCTACTAAAATAATGTGTTACATTCATTTCAATAGTTTTTCTAATTCTATCTAAACTGTGAATTTTAATTAAAAAATATTCTGTTAGAACCTATGATTCGATCTTTCGTATGTAAGTCGAACTCTACATACCGAATCAAATACTCGACACGAATAATGGACAAACTTGCATAAATATAAAATAAAATGTACAAGCATTCATTCTCATTTAGATTATCATTAAAATATAATTTAATTGAATAAATAATAAAACATATACAAAAAGGCACGACTTTTAGTATATAACCCTAACAGGTACAGTTGAGGTTGAAAGACTTGTGATGTACGTATGAGACCTGGATGAGGTCATCAAAGAAGAATCTGTAGAGAGATGAGCAACGACTCTTATTTTTGTTGTTAGGGCTTGTGTATCCCGTATGAGTTGAATGATTAACTTATAGTTTATATAAGTTTTATTCAAGTCAATTTTGAGAATATAAGAATGGAGTATAGTAATGCGGAGTGCATCCTCAGTGTATTTGTTAAGTTTTTGATCAGGTGAGCTTGCGTCGCACCACTTTGAGCAGGTAAAATATCCTCAAGGGAGTGGGTTTGACATTTTGGTATCAGAGCTCTAGGTTATAGGTTCTGTAGGCTCGATTGTGTCTGGTACTATGGTGGACTATAGGATTCTGTGTTAAGTAGTTAAGAGTAGGGTGATTGTTAGGGATGTCTTGTCCTTGTCCTTGAACGTCTCGTTAACTTCCTTAGAGATTAGATTGGAAACATGTTTGTCGCGAGACGTTAGTTCTAATTGAAAGTCTAAGTGTGTTGACAGATTGGATGAGATTTCCCTAGTGATTTAGATGAGTCTATCCGGTTGGGTTTAAGAGTTCTAAATGAATAGAACTTTTGTTCTAAGTATGTTGATTGGGGTTAGGAGACAACTGGTGCGATCTAAGTAAGTTTATCAGGATGAGAAGGTTCTAATGAACAAGACATTGTTGTTTGGATTAGGGAGATAACCCTAATATTTTGGATGAGCTTGAGAGTTGGAGGTGAATGTTGTAAGTAGATGAAACACAATTCCAAGTATATTATTTGGGTTGGAGAAATAGGCATAATAATTTGTGTGAGCTTGAGAGCTCAAGAATGAAGTCCTAATAAATGGAGCTTCAGTTTAAGAATGTGGTCTTAGTTGTGGAAAGATGACCCTAGCAAGCTAGGCGAATCTATCTGTTGAGTGAAAAGTTCTAATACATAAAAATTTTGTTTTGAAAGTTGAGTAAGTTGTAGAATTGGGAAGGTTGTTCCCATTGGGTCCAACGAGTCATTGGATCTTAGTCCAAGATGTGCATACATGGTGCACGTTTCTTGTGTTATAGTAATTTTATGTTGAACATATATTGGTATATGTACCTTGGGTCGGGTTGGATGAGGAAGTTTATCCTCAATGAAGTAAAGATAGTATAACATTGATAGTGAAAGGAAGTAAGTGGCAAGATGGATAAAGAGTAAAAATAAATATTCTAAGTAAAATGTTTTGAAATGGACAAGATGGTCTTAGTACTAAGACTTGGTAGTGTAGCACGTAGACATGGTATATGTCTAGCACGCGTTGGTTGTTAACAGTCTCATGATAGAGATGAGATTCTTAAAGATGGTATTATTTTATACATATGTTTTAAAAAGGGGAATTATTTCCTAAAGTTTATGTATAGTTTTGTCACTTCGTCAATAATTTAGAATGAAGTGCGTGATGAATAAATTGGTAGAAATAGGTAACAAGAAATACCTTGAGTTATGAAGAATGTAAACAGAATATAAAGTATTTTATAAATGGTTTTCGTTTCAGGGCATTAATGGTCCGAGAAACTAAATTATGAGATTAAAACTTGATATGCATAGTGAAAAAAAAAACATGTAACAAAAATATGCGATTTAATATAAGAAATAAATGGCCAGAACAAAGAGATGTCATCGTCATGAGAACTTAGACTCTACAAATAACGTGATTGTGAAATACGACATCACCTCTATTGGAGATATGTCTATAACATTTACTCTTAGGATTTAAGAACATAATTTAATATCTCAACTCTAATTTTGAATTTTCAAGTGCATAGGAAGCAGATTCAAAGACAATTTTGAAAATTTTTAATTAAATATAGAAAAATCTTCTAGAGATGAAACACATATGGAAATAAAGGTATATTGGTATAGGTTTACCCAAAATGTATAAAACTCATTTTCATTGGAAAAATTTTGAATAATTAATATTCTCCCAAATACGGACTGAAAATTGACTCTATTTTTGATAAAAAAATCATTCGACATGTTTAGAGATTGATTTGGGAGTTGATCTCTTCATGAAACAATTTTATAACAACTTAATATAACTCTAAAAAATATTTTCCAAAAATTAAAGAAGCATTTAAAAATTCATGTTGAATTTCCAAGAGGGGTGACTGTAGACACCTCAATTTTGACTAAACCGAACATCGGCCGGTTTTGTAAGCTTTTCGATAATGAATGTATACATTAACCGTGTAAAAGGAGCTTCCATTCAAGTCTGAGAGTCCAAGGAGTACTCCAATGCATCCGAAAATCACCTCAAAAAACTCTAGAACACCCAAAATACCAAAAAACACCCATCGGTGCAGCCCTACCTAGCGCTGCGCCACCTCTAAGTGGCGCACGCCACTTCCATCCAAAATACCAAAACTCAAGTCACTAGCGTGGTGCCATAACTTTTTCATGCCACTAACCAAAGCCATGTCAGAGCCCCAAGCCACATTTATCCCTGGCGCGCACCAACTCAAAGTGACGCACGCCCCCTTCAACATGGCGCACGCCACCTTGAGAGGTGCCTTCTGGCACCAAGTCAGATCCTTGCCCAAAATTCTATAAATAGGACCCTTCCCCCACCTAAAAAATACCCCCAATTCTAAGAGTTCCAAGCCTCTACGGAATTGAGACCCGATCTCGACCCCCCGACTCAAACCCCTGCCAAATTAACAACTTAAGCTTAAGCTAATTCCCGAAACATCACTTTGAACTACCCAAAACTTCAAAATCCTTTGCATTGGAAGGACTTCAAACGCTCGAATACCACTTGGAAGGCCTCCCGAGGATGTTCTGTACGTGAGGAAAAGCTGCAGAAATTGCTTGAAACTTCGTTTTGCTTCCGGGATATACGGTAGGCTCCTCCTTTCTCATATTTTTCCATTTGTTTATCTTTCTCCTCTTAAAACTTATTTTGTTCTGTAAAAGGGGAGAAAGAGGCCGTTGGCCTCCTTCTCTCAGTTTTCTTTTCATTATCTTATTTTACTTTTCGTCTAAGCATGTTTTCCTTTATTAGAATCGCATATTAGATTTCTTTTCCTTCTCCTAGTCTTTTTAGCTTAAAAAATATATATATAATGTCTTCTTTTTCTTTTTTTTCTTCGTATAAAAACACATACACATGAGCACACTATTTTTTCTCAAAAATAGTAGCCCCTTTTTGACATCCTCGTGTCGAGCTCACTCTCCAATAGTGATGTGCGCCACTTTCAGAGAGTCCCAAAGTGGCACAAGCCATGTTCGCGCGCCAGGTCATGAAGTGGCGGACGGCACCTCTGTTTGAAGACCAGTTGCTTCCAGTAGCCTTTTTGGTAGCCTCTTTCTGCATATTTTTTGTCTGTTGGAATGTCAGTTGAAATGCTATGTTTTGTGTTTCTTTCTGTTATAAAGATATTTGCACACGATGAGTACACTGTTTTCTCAAAATAGTAACCTCTTTTTAGGCCTCTAAATGACGAACTCAATTTTCCATAGTGACGCGCGCCATTTTGAGAGGGCCCAAAATTGGCGTACACTATTGACTGATGGCGCGCCAGGTTTGAGGTGGCGCATGCCACCTCTGCTTAAAATTAGTGGCTTCTAGTAGTTTTTTCTGCATTTTTATGTTTTAAACAGTATGTTTTTATATGCATCAATTGCACTGATATACTATCATCTCCCATTTTGACATGCCTTTAAGTGTAAGTATGCATAGAAAATCTTAGTTTTAGGTTAAGTTTTATTTCCTTATTTGCTTTTTAATTTTCTATCTTCAACCCATTTTCTATATGTGTTGCTTTGATAAATTTAAGACAAGAACAAAACGTAACGGTTAAGTAGAGGCCGATCATCGGATCGGGCGAGAGAGGTGCCTAACACCTTCCCTTTTCGTACCCCGGCTCCCGAACCAAGATATCTGGTAATGACGGGCTAGTTTACCTTGAAAAACGGCCCCCTTTTTGGTTTCTTGGTTTTCCTAAAAACTAAGTGGCGACTCTGAAAAACTCGCGCGGTCCTCAGACCCATCACAGGGCGCGCATTTTGGTGGAAAAACCATCCTCTCCCCACTCTTTTTCGGGCACGGGACGATGAGAGGGCGGGTCCCCACAGTAACCGCTCCATAAGCGCTGTGAGTTGTGTTTTATTTTGTTTGTTGAGTAAGTAGTCGTAGCGAGATAATTAATTTGAATAGTTTTCCTATTATGCTTTGTCTTATGAGCTGTATGCATGCATGGTAAACGATCTTGTGACCCTATTTTAGTTGCACCTGATTTAAAAATTGAACGAACGTTTAGAGTTAATAGAGCTTCATCTTGTTTGCATAGACGCATAACGTCGCTAAACTCTGTAGTCATGGAACCACAGGATCACCAAATTCTAGTCGACCAACATGCCAGACAGTTGAGGGAGTATTTTACACCCTCAACTTATACTTCCCGATCATGCATACGAGTACCAAACATTACTGTGATTCATTACGAAATTAAGTCCAACACAATTCAGATGCTTCCATCTTTTTATGGACTTAATGATGAAGATTCATACAAACATCTGAATGAATTCTTAAAAGTTTGTTCAACTGTAAAAATTCAAAACTTCTCTAATGAGGCCCTAAAATTGTGGTTGTTTCCTTTTTCCCTCAAGAACAAAGATAAATATTGGGTAAATTCCTTGCATGGAATTGTGATTGCCACGTGGGCACAACTCCAGCATAAGTTCTTAAAGAAATATTTTTTCATAGGAAAAAAAATCAGATAAGGCAAGCCATCACATCTTTTGCACAGATTGATGGTGAGCAATTCTTTGAGACCTATGAGAGATTAAAAGATCTCATTAGAAAATGTCCACACCATGCCGTTCCTAGATGGCAATTAGTTCAATGTTTTCATGATGGTTTGCTGCCCAAGATCGTCAAATGATTAATGCCTCTTATGGTGGGACATTCATGTTAAAGAGTGAGAATGAGGCGTGGAAACTATTTGAAAACCTGAGTGGAAATTCACAGCACCACGCCTCTTCCTCTTGAGGTGGGAAGAACTTGTCGACAAGTGCAACTAGGCAAGGAGGGTTATATGAGATTAACCAATTTATCGACCTTTTCTTCAAAGTCGATGGCCTGACCCATAAGTTAGAGAAATTATTATTTGTCGGGCAGAATTCTCAACCAAACTCCTCTTAACCTCTTAACTTTCAGGAGGTTTGCGCCTTGTGTTCGAGTCCAGCTCACTTTGTAAGTGAGTGTCACTTGGCCCAACAATTTTCAAAGTTTGTTCTGGAATAGGTAAATGCGGCTCAAAGTTTCTCTACATCGGGGAATAATCCATACTCCAACACCTATAACCCAGGATGGAGAAACCACCCAAATTTCTCCTGGAAACCTCAAAATCTAAATAATAATTTCACTCCATCATCTCAGCCATCCTACTCTAACACGTTAAATCCCACATCTTTTCAACCGGTAGCACAGCAGCCTTATCAACATCCTACTCCTCCTCCATCGCAAAACACGGTTTTTGAGGATAAGGTGTTGGAAGCTCTTCAAGGGCTTGAGGTTGATAAGGCTAAGGGTCAATATGGGATAGACGGCTCGCAAGCTAGTGATGCCTTTCATGAGCAAGCGAAAGCAGTAGTGATACTTAGGAGTGGACGAGAGGTCGAGAGTCGATCGGAGGCAGATTCTAGGAAAAATAAAGAGACGGTAAGCAACCCCAAGAATTCTGGGGTTGACAAAACTTCAATAGCTAAGGAGGCCACCCCTCCCGAGTTGCATGGTCCATCTG
>JAUTBS010454989.1:0-15071 GCA_032361285.1 Aequorea victoria | reverse complement strand
CCTTAAACTCTTTATTTATTGTATTCATACAACTGGTTTTTAACTGATCTTAATAATTAAAGAGTTTTTCAAAAAGATACTAAGTTTGCCTAACAACCCATTCACCCCCCCTTTGGGTTGATAATTGGGACAACACAAGACATATCCAAAATACAACAAAACAACATCATACTAACATATAAGGGTTCACATTAAGTTTCTGCAACATTTATCCTTCATTTAATGTTCATTTAGAAAGTCCCTAGACCAAAATTTTTAAACTATTTCATGGTTCAAGACCTTATGTTCATCTTCTTCTATCTTTAGTTCTTTCTTTTTATCTTATAGAGGATGTGAGGAGAGAAGACGATATTAAAGAAGAAATGTAGAGTTCTAGAAGTTTCTTACCTTAGGTTTTTTGCTTTTAGAAATGGGTTCCTAGCTTTAAGTATAGCTCATTCCCTCATTCTTCTTCTTCTTCTTTCTTCTTCCTTTTTCTTTCTTCTTCTTCTTCTTCTTTTTCTTTTTCCTTTCTTTTTTTCTTCCTCTTCCCTTGGGCTGGCCAAATTCATTGGGGGGTTTTTTAGAGAGAGATTGATGTTGGAAAAAGACTTGGGAATGGCATGCTATTTATAGGCCCCAATTTTCTAATTTTTAGATTTAGTTTAATTAAATTAAATAGTCATTCCATATATTATTTGCATTTCATAGAAGACTTCCCAAGTCTTCTAATAGGGTACTCCATGTAAGAGTTTGGTCACTTCACAAATGATGAAGATTTGGGGAGAAAAAAATACATTAATTTTTTTTCGGTAGTTTTTTCCTATAATTTAATTAATCTATGTATTTCTATCTTAATGAAATATATTTAAGTGTATAATAATCTCTTACAATAATTTAGTTAGTATAAAATTGAATTAAACACCCAAACAAGACTTACTTATCCCATACTCAAACATCACATCCAATCTTTCTCTCATTTTCCTATTTTTCAAGAAAATACAAAAAATTGCCATATCACACTACCTCACATAGGGCTGCCGGTTTGGGGACTTGATGGTCCTTTAATTATTTGTTTTATTTTAATAATTTAATAATTGAAATAATTATGTGGGGCCCTTTTTGATATTTTGACAAAAATTGGCCTTTTTATGTAATTTTCCAAACTAGCTCATGGGAGGGGCTTAAATATAATTATTTGAACTTTAAAATTAAAATCTAATTCATTAACTTAATTAATAAGTTCATGTGCTTGAATTTTCATGTTGGACTTTAATTCAAATTCTCATGTCTTGAATGTGATCTAGGTGACCAAACTTAACATCTCAAACTTGACTTAATCTTGATTGAATTCCTAAGTCTAAGTTACCACTTGTTTGATGCTTCTAAGTGTTGAAATTGAGGAAAATTGAGGAAAATTGATGTGTTTGATATGAAATTAACCCCTAAGCTTTGTTTACTTCATTTATGATTCACTTATGCATATACATGTTCTTACATGACATGAATTGATGGAGTATGCATTTTAGTCTTGAGGCTTGAGAATGTTCAAGCATAGTTAAAGTTATGGGATGGGGGATTCATTTGAGTCATGCATGGTTTGTGATTCAGGTTGTGAATCTTGATTCTTGGGTACGCTCCCGTGAAAGGTTGAGCTAAGAACCATTGTGGTTGCGCGAGTTTCCATGTGATTGCATCTTGAAATATTGTTGGTTGATCGAGTCTGACTTTAGATTTGACACTAGCAAAAACGTCAGGACTCTTGATGTGGTCGTACGAGGGCATGTGTCCGTAATGAACGGATGTTCAAACCATGGTTTAGATGACCTCGCATCCTTGGGCATTGTATTAACTGACCGAGTATCTCACTCTGCTATGAGTCATAATGTACCTAATGAGGGTCTAAAGACTTTTACCTCTCTTGGGCCTTGTATGAACCGATTGAGTGTTAACTCACTATAAGTCATAATGTACCCAAGGGAGATCTAATCATGATTGCTATGGTGTTCACTTCTTGAAAGTCTGGGAGGAATGGTTTTCTTAGAAAAAATGAAATCTTAATTTATTTTATATTGTTGGGATGTTGATTTCATGCATACTCGTGACTCATTCATTGAATTAAATTTTTTTATGAATTGGTGTTATTCGTTATCTTGCTTTATATATTGTAAGTGTTAGAAAGGTAGTGTTCTTGGGTCTCTTTCTAGGCTTTGTAGCTCATGGCGTTTTATGGAAGGTAACAGACAAGATGACTAAGGAAGACTACGTCAAGGAATTTTTAGAGACCTGGCTTAGCTGAAAACGCAACGGAGGTGCTTGGAATTTTTTTTGATTACGTAGTTTTTACTTTTTGTTGGAATGTAATATTAATCAAGTAAACAAACTTTGAAATTTTGGGGTTGTTAATCTATGGATGCTAAGTTATTTATGATAATATGAATGATGTTTGGTATTAGCATAACCCTATGTAATATAATTATGTCATTTTGACGTACCAATTTCTGGGGTACAACTTGGTATGAGAGCCTAGGTTTAGTGAACCTTAGAGGCCTTGGGTGATAGGAAAACCTTGTATCCGTGGTGCATGTTTTCTTTGCCGTGTTTTGGGGGGAGAAGGCGCCACTAGTGGATTTTGAGGATGAAGATGGGGTTCAAATATTCTGGAGACCATGGGACGTACCACAGCATTACCTAGTCGGATCCATGGTTTATGCGTGGGTGGCACCAGTAATCAGGTGTAGGTGGAAGACTCATGTCTATGGATACTACTATTTCGGACCTTTACCTATTATCGAACAAGACGATGAGAGGTCGCATCGGTTGGGAGTACCTCCAGGATTTGCAACCAAAGTGGGCGATGTCGTGTCGTATGAGTTATTACAGCATCATTAGCCACTAATGAGGATCGGATCTTTAGGATAGATGAGGGGTTGGATTTCGATGATGACAGAACTTATAAAGAGTAGCCTACTCTGGTAATGGATAATGAGGAAAGAAATCTGGTGGATCTTGGTTCATGGTACTTGAAAGTGCATTGGTAATGCTTCGGAGTACATGAAGTTACATGGGAGTTGGAGATAGTAGTTTGGAGGGACTACCCTCATCTGTTCATGCAGTAGGGACCCAGCCGTAAGGGTCGTGTCTTAAGATAGAACAAGATGTTACGATTTCATTTTGTTTTCGGTTAGGAGTCCTAATTTTTTTGTATAGTCTATTCTTGTATAAAAGCAACTAGTTGCTTATGTAAGGAATGATGAATATCGTTATATGAAATGAAATATACTTTTGTAATGAGATGAAATGCGAATCTTGAATTTGATTAATATGCAAATTGAGTGTTTTCTTTTTAATCATAAAAAAATGATATCATAACATACACTGTACCCTAAATCTTTAAACAGATAACCATTAAGCAAATGGCGGGGCCAATAGGCTATAATCAGAACCCTGCTAAGGTAGTTCGACGAAGTAATAATGCCAACCTACAAGTCTTTGCACAAGTCCTAAGAGGCTTAGCCACCTTCCTAAACTGCACTCCGGTTAGGAAACAACGTGATAGAGCTTGACTGTTATCCTAGTTTAGGAAGTAGGGAGCCCAAGTGTTTAAAGGAAAGTCAGACCCTCGGTAGCAAAAAATTGGATTAGGATGGTAAAAAAGATGTTATACACCATGGATGTCCAGAGCAACGTCGAGAAGAATGCATTAGCAGTTTACCAACTAGAAAATGAAGCGGACCATTGTTGGTCCATGGTAAAGGATACCCAGGATGTGGCTACACTCACGTGGGCCCAATTTTAGAAGCTATTCTTAGATAAGTATGTCCCGACACGATCAGACAAGGGGGGATGCAAGAGTTCCTTGAACTGAATCAAGGAACAATATTTGTGACGCAATACGTTAATCGTTTTGAAGAACTAGTCCACGATGCCACAACTTTAGTACTGGACAAAAAACTCAAGGAACGTCGTGTAGAATAGCAATTGGAACCTTCTATTTGGGAGAAAATTAATTTCATGAAATTCCCAACATATTCAGAAGTGGAACAAGTAGCGTTACTGGCGGAGTCTGAGTTAGCGGATTCCAAAAAGGTCTTGAATCAATGAAAGGGTGGTCGAGGAGGTCAAAAAAGAGGAAGACCCCAAAGAAATAACCGAGGAACAAGCTACCAGAAACCATATTCCCAACCACAGAAGCCTCAAATGCACCTAAATCAAAGGAAGGGTTATCAACTTACGACGGCATCATGAATCATTTTTTTTCAATGTAACCAACCGGGTCATTAAAAGAACGAGTGCCCGCAGCTAGTAGGAGAAAGAAATTAAAGGGGAGCCTAAAACTCAAACATCCAAGGGCCTACTAGACAGCAGATAACGGAGAACAAATTTAACAATTAGACTCAGTAGAGGATAGGGGTTACAAATTTCAAGAAGGTCAGGCCAGGAAATCAACAAGCCACAGCAGCTGGCAAAGTGTTCTCCATGCGAAGAGAATAAGATGAAGGCCCATCTGTCATTAAAGGTACGTTGCTACTCTATCATTCTTGGGTGCAAGTATTGTTTGATTCTGGAGCATCGCATTCTTCATATTGAATGATTGCGTGGTATCTTTAGGACTATCACCTGAACCTTTAGAAAATCATATGTCTATGATATCACCTCTGGGGGTTGGTACACCCATTAAATTGATGTGTAAATCCTATGAGATAGGATTGTTAAGCCTTCATCTAGTCTGCAATCTACGAGTTATAGAGATATCTGACTATGACATAATCCTGGGAATGAATTGGCTATCAAGCCATCGGGCTATAATCGATTGTTATCAAAAGAAGAACACGATATACACTCCGGATGGATAATGTTTCCAATTTAAGGGGGGTTGATGCAACCTTTTACCGAAGATTGGCCGGAAGACCCCATGGAGCGAAGATCTAACCCAAAGACTGGCAAGTTTAGTTCTCAATGAAGAAGGTCGGGCAAGTTTGGACTTATCGCGAGTCATTTGCAATTACGCCGACATATTCATTGAAGAGTTGCCTAGATTGCCACCCCATCAGGAGTTAGATTTCTACATCGAGTTGCAGCTGGGCATATGACGCCCCAAAAATTGGTACGTCAAAGTGACATAGTTATATTACATAGGGTTAGACTAACGTCAAACATTATTCATATAATCATAATTAACTTAACTTCATAATATTACAATTCCAAAAATTGTAAAGTTTGTTTAAGAGTTTATATTACACTTCGACAAAAGATTAAATCAGCAACATCAAAAAATAATCTTCTAGCGCCTTTGCTGTGCTTTCAAATGAGCCAGGGCTCTACATATTCCTCGACATTTTCTTCCTCCGCCGTTCCTTCTTTGTTACCTGGCATAAAATGCCATGAGCTGTAAAGTCCAGAAAGAGACCCAACAATTCTACCTTTTTGAAACTTACAATACATAACACAAATAATGAATAACACTTATTCATATCAAGATGTATACAATGGATGAGTTGTGAGTATGCATAAGACCATTCTGATGACAAAACCCCGACAAACCTTAAGATTCCTTTTCGCCGAAATGAACCAAAGATACCCATAACTCACAAGTCATCCCGATCTAATTCCCCATAGGTAGCCTTATGACTCATAGCGAGTTAGATACCCTGCTGGTTCATACAAAACCCCGAAAAGAATCGATCGTTAGACTTTCTACGACTTTTGCAAAAATTGAACAACTAGATCATCACGATCCAGTTCCTCATTGGTAGCCTCATGATGCACAACGAGTTACATAATCTACTAGTTTATAAATTCCCCAAGGGTGTGGGGTTAGACAGGCTATGAATCCGAACATCCATTCATTACCAACCATGCCCTGATATGCCCACTCTAAAGGATCCTAATGTAATGGCCCGTGTCAAGTCCATAAGTCAGACTCGGTGCACCAATAACAATAAAAAACCATCATAAAGTCACAACATGGAAGGGAATTTGTCCAAACCAACCAACGGGACTTGCCCATGTCACAAACTATGTGAACTTGTTCAAAACTCCAAGGTTGCACACTTAAAGCAAACTTAGCCAAGCTAGACACATGGCGTTTTCCCCCAACCCATGACTTAGGCCATGCAAGAACAATGTTATGTCTCATGAATAAGATATATACTCCATCACTTAATTGTCATACAAGAACATATATAAGCATGGGTTAAGCATAAATCAAGTAAACAAAGCTTAGGGGGTACATTCACTTTAAACACACTACTTTTCCTTAAAACCAGAAATTTCAGAATCTACCAAGATCATTTAAAATTCTGTTAAAAATAACAAACATCTTTGGAAAATTATGAAAGTTGTTATAGAGGAATATTAAGGTGTTACCTAAGTTTTTGATGAAGAAACCAAGACATAAAAGTCAACAAAGGTAGGTCTAAAAATTCGTGGAGCACGGACTATTCAAAAAATGGACTTGTTTGAGAAAAGTCGATTTTCTCGAATTTGTCCAACCAAACTGAGGTTTATAATTTTTGGATGAAACTAAACTCCTAGAACCTTCTTTCCATGTATGTCAAATCTCAAGTGGACGTTTCTTATTTTTTCTAAAATTCTTCAAAGGTGACTATTTAACTTCCATTCCAACGCAAAAATGTTCAAAAATGGCATAAGGGTTCTAAAATTCATTTTTGAGTCCAACCAAAAATCATACACACTAAGGAAATGTTAAAATAGCTCTACCAAAGAGAAATTTTAATTTTAATTAAGTTTGGTCACCATAAAAACTCCTAGAATTGTCATAATCTCCACTATTTTACTCTAAACTTAATATCTTATTACTTCCATCATCTTTCTTTCATCTTAATACATACAATCCATGCATTAAAACCACATATGAACACATATGAACATATTCCATGGAAATAAGTATCTCATGAATTACCTACTCACATTTTCAAGTTATTAGAACAATTCCCTAGAACAAAAATTTCTATCATCCTTACCTAGGTTCATGGATTTCATCATTTCTTAGCTTAACTTCTTTTATGTTAGAGAGAAGTGAGTTTAAGAAGTGTTATTAGGGTAGGAAGTTCTATTAAGTGAAGAGTTCTAAAGGTCTCTTACTTAAGTAGTTTATTGATTAGGGTAGGAAGTGTTATTAAGTGAAGAGTTCTAAAGGTCTCTTACTTAAGTAGTTTATTGATGAAAGAAGTTAAAACTTAGCTTTAGCCATTCTTTCCTTTCTTCTTCTTTCTCCTTCTTCTTCCTTCTTCTTCTTTTTCCTTCTTCTTTCTTCTCTTTCTCTTCTCTCTTCTTTCTACTTGGAGGAAATCATTAGGTGAGAGGGAGACAGTTGCAAAATATTTGAAGTGTGTGGGAGTACGTGGGTTTATATAGGCAAAGACATGGTGCTAAAAAACAATATTGCCCCTCATTTAGTTAGGAAGTTAGTTTCATTCCAATCAAGTTTGAATCATGTTAGGATTTGGTTATACTAGTTTGGTTAACTTCTCACCATATCTTGGGGACCAAGGTTGCTAAAGCCATGTCTGGAAAAATATAGAGATAAAGACAAACCTAATGTCTAATCAAGTACATAACATTTATATCTCTCAAATCTCCTAATTTTCTTTTCTTGCTTTTTTTCTTTTTTAAATAAAAGGTCATATCATCATTCTCTTCTCTCATGAAGATGTATATATATACATATATTATTTTATTTTATTTCTTTTTATTTTATTTTAGGGAGACTTAAAATGATTTATTGGGCCCTAAATAATTTATTTGGGTCAATTTTATTTTCTTGGGCCTAATTCATTGGTTTGAGCCATAGATAATTAGTTGGGCTAATAATCTTGGTTTTGGGCTACATAATTGATTATATATATATATATATATATATATATTTGTGCTTTAATTTCTAAATTGGATTTTAGTACATTAATTATCTTTTGAGTTTCTAGTTAAGTACATCATACTTAAGTCATTAATTACTTGATTAATCTTAAATTAAAAACTTTAGTCATTATGTTCTTTTAATTCTAAGTTTTAAATTCATGTCTTATTTCTTGAGTTCATTAGGTTGTTCATGTAATTCATGTTTATTTTGATTTTAGGGTTTGAGAACTTGATCTTGGAGTTTGAACTTTGTTAGGAAATTCTCCATGTTTTCCTTTGATTTTCATTTGAGTTTCATGAGTTAACTTAATTCTCATCACCTATGTATGCTGAGAATTCTTTATTCATGGAATTTGGTTTTGAGTCATTAGGGTTTAAAGATACATGGTTGAGATAATAGCTCAAGTTGGTTAACTTGGACAAGTTTTAAACTTTTCTTCCTAACTTGAGTCTCCTTTTTGTTTTCAGCTTCCTAACATTTCTCTTGATAATCTCTCATCTATGTGCTCATATCTTGCTTAAAAATTTTGGTTTTTTACAACCTACCCCCTTTATAAAAATTTTGATCTCAAAATTTAAGGTCGTGTCTCCGGCTTCAAATAGTTGTGTCAATTGATGCACCTATCACCTTTCCCTTTCTTAGGTGAACTTCCCCACTCCTCGGTGAGGCCACGAAGTTCGCACATATTATAACGCTTTGACACGCAAGTTCTTCCTTTGTCAATCTCATAATCTTTATCGGCCTTGCTTTCTAAGCCTCGTACTACTTCGTTTCTTTCCAACTAATGGTGTGTGGAGAATAAGACATATCCTTTCACAATTTTGTGAAATAAAATTTGAAGAAAACTCATCCTAATAATGGCCAAACAGTAAATCATCTTCCTGGCATTCTACAAGGTTTTAAATAGTCCAAGATATCATGACAATAACTTTTCCTTTCTTCCAAAATGAACTACTTCCCGATAAGGTTGTCTCTAAAAAAAATATGCGATCGCCAACATTAAATGTCATCAGTATAGTCTTTCTATTGACATAGCTCTTTTGACGACTTTAGGAAATCACAGGTCTTTGTCGTATCACTTTCACCTTCTCTTTCATTCCTTGAACTAAGTCTGGACCTAATCAAAGTTGTTTCCCCCAATCTTTGCCCGTACAGTAATTCTTATGCAATCATGCCACTATTTTCTTGATGATTGTTGTTGTATGACAATTCAACTAAAGATAAGTGTCATTCCAGAATACCTTTACATGCTCAAAGTATAACATCTAGAGTTTAAGTTGTACACTTGGATTGATCGTCAGTTTGATATTGAAAGGTACTGCTAAAGTATAAGTTGGTTCCCACAACTTTTTGTACATTATTTTTTTCCAAAATTGTAACATTGATCGTGATAATGAAGTCCATTGTCACATGCTCCTATTCTTCATTCAGTATTGTCGAAGATTGAAGCTTTTCTCCTAGCTTTTGATATTTTGCCTACACTTACTAATACAGATGTTTTGCGACCTCAGTACATTTTGTTTCCTCTAGAATCAACTGTGAAACTTGATTGATGAAATTCCTTCAGTACTGTTTCTCATAGTTTATCAATGTTAGGTATAATAGATTTCCTAAAAACCTTGAATGTCACGCCCTGCCCTGCAGCACCGGGCACAGGACGTGAGGGACACAACTCTCCCATCATCCATTTCTTCTTTAACTCGATTCTATTCTCATACAAGGAATCCTTCACATTTATTTTTCTCGAAACATAACTTACATCACAAGAGGCACTCCAACCACAATCACATACTTTGGTTTATAACTCAAAAATAAAATAATAACTTGATTATATCTCTATGGACCCCAACCCATACACCTAGGCTCACAATAGACCAGACAGTGCACATCTTTTGCCTGCACCTATCACAAAAGTTTGTGTGGAGGTGAGCTAAAAAGTCCACATGCTCACCAATCACTTCCAACAGTATTATAAACTGCACAATGAAAAGCAAAACATTCCATCACTTTGAAAACAATGTACCATTTTGCAAAGATAATTTTTATCACAAAAGATCTCAAGTTCTCAAAACTTTGTCGATTTAGCCATCTCGTTTTACTCGTCTTCATTTTGTCATTCCTCTTAGTAGAGAAAATATACATAATAAAAGTTCTCAAAAATGTTCTTTGTCAAGTTATAGACATCTCATCATAGTTCAACCATTATCTCAAAACTTTGTAGAGAGTTGTTCATCATTTTATCGTTCATTACCTTTTAGAAGAGAATTTCTCATCGTAACATCATTCACCTTCCAGTTGAGGAATTTCTTACTAATCATATCATCACCTCTCGGTGGAGGAATTTTCAACAACCACCTTCCAGTGGAGATTTGTAATATCATTACCGTTTACTCTCTTAGTAGTGATAAATATGTCTTTTATTCAACACATTACTTTAGTAGTGGTAACATATTTAACTATTTATTTAATATATTTTCTCATTAACCATTTCTACTTAGTAATGATATTGACCACAAAGATACTTCTATGAAGACTTGGGTTGTTATAACCTCCCAACCAAGAGTTGTTGTACTGCGTCCCCGAATATCCCACATACTCAGTGGACAAGGGATTATTCGCCAGGCCACTTAATAATGCTCAGTGGTAGAGCTAATTCAGTCACCCGTGATTTATCCATAATATATATATATATATATATATATATATATAATACCATGGCATATACGCAAACCTTTTTTAGTGCATTATACCCATCACATGGCACTCACCATGAAATTCTAAGGGTATCATGATAACTATCTTGTGTTCTTTAATAAAGCATTCAAACTTTCATTCAAGTTTTCCAACACAATGTTCATAGATCATTTCATAATATATTGAGTTCATAAACATAACTTTTTTTCACATGTAAAATCATCGTTCATTTTTACAAAAGCGTATAGTATGAAATCATAAAGAGTTTAACCATTCACACATTCATAATACCAAGCTAGTGATAGAAAAAAACCACCTCAAAAAGTGCTCAACTCAATCAACGCCTTCCGATTCACTCCAGATCTCCGGTTCCCACACCACCTAGTACATGAACATGACCGAAACTTAACTTCATAAACCGATGTAACTCATGCATGCTTGTGGGTGTTTGCAAGTGAGATAATTTTCTTCTTAGATGCTTCAGTTTCAAGCACTCTTGGTACCCTCATAGTCCTCAAGATTCCTAACTTATGTTTAGGTAGTGAGATCTACATAAAGGCTTCTTAAATCCTTATTCTCAGAATTTCCAGATTTTGTCCCACCCTTTATAAATTCATTTAGAAATACCAAACCTTCATGAAAAATTCTATACATTTACAAAGGGATAGATTAAGATGTTATATAAGTTTCTTATGAAGGAATTGAAGCCTCAAAATCATCAGAAGTAGGTCTGCAAATTTGTGAGAGCCAGACTGTCAAAAAACAGACCTCTCTGGGAAAATCTATTTTTCTCAAAATATGTCCAACGCAAATGAGGTTTATAAATTTTGGATGAAACTAGACCCATACACCTGTCTTTAAATATGTGGTTCATCTCAAGGAGATTTGCCTGGAATTTATTAAAATTCTCTAAAACTCGCTATTTTTTCTGTCTTCCAAACGCAGAATGTTCAAAAATGGCATAGGGGTTCTGAAATTAATTTTTTGGTCCAACCAAAAATCATGCATGCTAAGAACACGTCAAAGTAGTTTTAACAAAAATAATTTTTAATTTTACCAAAGTTTGGGTACCACGAAAACTCTGAGAAGGGTCATATAGTAACTGTTTTGTACTTTTTCAAGGAGTCTCTTACTTCTATCATATTTCTACCCTCTTAATCATGCAAGCATTACTTCTAGTCATCTTATGATTACTTAATATTTCATATTAGTAATTTTTCTCAAGTCCTCCCCTGGTCTCGACACCTAACTTAAACAAGCTCATGATTCAAGAAACTTTTTTTTTATTATTATGGTTCTTCGATGGATGTTCTTCCATGATCCTAACTCCTTTTGTTTTGAAGAGGGATGAGTGGTGTGATATGACTTTAGAACATAGAAGAGGGACTAAATAACTCTTACTTGTTGGTTCTTAGATGTATATTAGAGGATCTAGGTAGTTCCTCATTTCCTTCTTATTTATTTCCTTCTTTTTCTTTTCTTTTCTTCTTTCTTCCTTCTCTTTTCTTTTCTTTCTTCTCTTTCTCCCCTAGCCTCCACCAAATTTTAGAGAGAGAATGGTGATGTTTCAAATGATTTTTTTTGTGTGGAGAAGGCTTCTATTTATAGGCAAATGTTTGGGTGTTAAAAGACCCTTTTACCCCTCATTTAGTTAGCATTTAGTTTTCATTCAACCAAGTTTCCTTCTAGCTAGGGTTTAGTTTATTTAGTTAGGTTGAGTCCTAACCATGGGTGAGCTAGAGACATGATGGGATGACATGAGTTTCGAAGAAAATTCTTCCTTAAGTTATTTCCATCATTCAACCCATCACAAAACAATTTTCCTTCTTTTTTTCTTCTTTAATTCTAATAATTGGTTACATCTCCTAGCTCTCCTCTCATGGAGAGGTGTATATATGTGTGGATATATATATATACTAGCGATGACCCGTGCCTAAAGGCACTCCCAACACAATTTAAACTCAATCAAAATTAATTAAATCTTAATCTCAACAATCAACTTTAATAAAAAAATAAATGATTATTAAAAGAAATAAAATGACACTAAACATATAGTTTAGTTTTTAAAAATAAAGAAAAAACAATGTGAATGTTGGTGAAACCAAAAAAAGTAAAACAAAACAAAACAAACGAAAATTCAAATCGTAAATAGTGATTTATTTGAGCGGGATTTTTATTAGGCAAAACAGAGTCCAAATTTGCAACTGTATATTGAGCGGGAAATGAAAATAGCAAAGAAAAATCCTAACCCTAGAATAGAATTGAAGACTAAATCTCCACCTTCCAAAGATAATTACTCTCTTAGACATTTTAAAAATATGAGTTCTTTTATTATATAGATATATAGGGACATTATGAATTAATTTGATAATATTTTGAATATTTATCGTTTTTGAAGATAAACTTAACTCTATCAAAGTTTTAATTTATGTTTTTACAAATTTTAATATTGAATATGAATCTTATTTTGTAGAAGTCTTACTGTTTAGAATAGTTTATTTTGACTTAATTTGTTTTTATCTTCAATAAACCTTTTAAAATTAATCCTGAATTCTTTTTTCCTTGTAGGTTCTTCAAGTTAAAAGGAAAAAAAAAGTTTACTAAATTTCTGTAAAGTACTTTATTTTCATTTTTAACAAACATTGTTTTTTGTTAATATTTTATACTTTTTTTTTGAAAAGTATTCCCGCACCACCATTATTTTCACCACCACTCACTCCCACCACAACCACAACCACAACCGCTACCATTGCCTACCCCTAACACTGCCACCACTATCGGGGGCACATAATTTTTACCGAGAGACAAAAAAATTTGTTGATAGACCTAAATATATTACAAATATGATATAAAATCGAACAATAAGGTACATCGAATGAAAGATAACTTTTCAAATAAAGAGACAAAAATCTCCACGTATAGAGGAGAAAACTCCACATAAAAAAAAAAATCAAGCATTCACGCAAAGAAAGCCACAAACCATAGTTGGTGATGAGAGAAGAAAGAGAGAGTACTTTTTTCGGTCTAACTCATATACACCAAGTAACAAACTTAAGAGGGACGAACTCATATAAGTTCAAGACATTTAAAACTAGAATCACTATAATAATGATTTTTTTTTTTTTTTTAAATTTATGGGGGCAGTAGCCCTGCTCTTTCCCTCTCTGTCCATTCTTGACCATCTCTGTCGTTACTACCACTACCTATATACCGCCGCTATCATAACCATTAACATAATCATTTTTAAAATCACAACTAAACACACAAAAATCATGACAATTTTTTTTTTTGCGGAAAGTATTTTCTTAATAAAAATATATTTCAGTGTAAAAAGTGATTTTTAAGTTCCAAGTCAAACAAGACCATATATAATCTTTTCTGATAGTACATTGGTTGATCATTGTAGTGATTTTCCATGCAATTTTTATCGACCACATAGTAAAAATTGCTTATAATACACTTATTATCTTTTTTTTACTACTTTTATTTATCCTTTAATATGGTACATTCATAACTCTTGGTGCAAAGAGGGCCTATACAACTTCATTATTATTTAATAATTGTAATTGTGATGCATCATGTGCTAAATACTAAATAATAAATTTAACATTATCAAATTGAGATTATTATTTTTTTTAAAAAAATCACTAAATACAAAAACAAACCACCATAAACTGGCCTAGCCCAAGTAAGTAGGACCTCTTTTCTCATTTTGTAAAGTGGCCGAATTGGTCATGACCGAAAATAACATACATGCCACAAGTAAACGGATTATTTTTTGAAAGGTATTCCCCACCACACCGCTGTTTTGACCACCACTCACTCCCACCACAACCGCTGTTTTCACCACCACTCACTCCCACCACAACTGCTACCATTTCCTACACCTAACACTGCCACCACCATGAGGGGCACATAAATTTTACTGAGAGACAATTTTTTTTGTTGATGTACCTAAATATATTACAAATACGATATAAAGTTGAACAATAAGATATATCGAATTAAGACAACTCTTCAAATAAAAATAGAAAAGTCGCCATGTATGGAGGAGAAAACTCCACACAGAAAAAAATCAAACTTCCACGCAAAGAATGCCACAAACCTCCACTCAGGTAAGATCACAAACCTCCACACATAGAGGCATTATTAAAACACACTAAAAAAAATTGACAAACAAAAAATAAAATCGATCATCATGATCTTCACATTGCCGTCTTGCTTTCACAACATACTAAATGGCATCGTAATCTTCACCCAATTCTTGCAAAAGAATTTACTGAATGCCGGGTGGTCACCTAGTCTCAACTCTGGCGATACTAGCGTCGATCTACTTGTGCCGATCTGATAAATGTTTAGATCTGAGAGAACTATTTTGAGAGAATGGGATAGTGGAGAACGGAACAATGATGGAAAAAATAAAAAAACACACAAAAATAATATAAAACATAAATCACACAGAAAATAGAGCAAAAGAATAAAAGAAACGAGAAAAGTAACAAAAAAAAAAATGAAA
>JAUTBS010454879.1:0-15072 GCA_032361285.1 Aequorea victoria | reverse complement strand
TACTTCAAACCATATCTTGAAGAAGAAGAGTTCACGTATTATTGAGGTGAGGTGTATTGATTTGATTCTAAACACGTGTCCAATTGTGGAAACATGACTTTGAAGATTGGTTCAAGAAAATTAGGCGTCTTGCATTTTCTTAGTTTGATTTGCCTTCCCATATTTGATTAAGAATGATGTGTTGTTAGATTGAAATGAATCTATTTTCAATTAGTTTGCTCATAAAGTGTAATGAAATGTGTTAATTTCTTAGATTAATTAAATTTCAACTATTAAAATTATTTCATGTTCAATTCAAATCAAGGGAGGTGTGGGATTGTAAGGCACAAATGCATTGAATTTTATGCTTAAGTGATATCTTATTTGGTAGAACTTTCTTTTTCTTGAGAAATAGAGATAGTAACAAGTTTGGTATCCACGAATAATAACATGCTATAACAAATTTTGTCATAAACTAGTCAAATATATAGGATATATTTCATTTTGGTCACTTTGTTGATTTTTTCTTCATTTCTTTTCATAATTGACCATCAAGTTCAATATAGGTTTGTGGTATATCAATTCGATAGAATGCTCATTTCTGACTGTTGATTTGGTGATCTGCTTTCAAGATAATATTGAACGCCTAGAACATTAAATTTATAGAATATAAACTTACTTTGTACCTCGAATATAAACTTGATGTGTTTGGATTTAAAATTTTTGTTTGGAAAGCCTCGAATATAAACTTGCTATTTTTCTTATAATTTTAAAGATTTACTTGCATTATTTTTTCATTAGATTTTCTTATCCAATTGTGAATCATATTTTAGTTAAATGAGATTAGGATATTGTAGTAAGTCATTTTGGATCCTGGTAATTTTATTGCTCCAACTAGTCGTGAACTATTATTTGGTTTTATCGGAGAAGTTGTACCAACTATTTACACTATTATTTCTTTCTATTTTCTATGGCTTTCTTGCCAAGTTAGGACTTAATTTTATGACTAATTTACTTCATGGCTTGTTTCAATAGGTACATTGAGTTCTTATTCGACCATGTAAGTAATGACATCCTGGTATATGACAGGAGTATTGCTATTGTTGAACTTCAATCTGTTGATAGAAGGAAGTCAACCTTGTAATATTTATTTTGTTTGTATGTAATGACATCTTGTCTCGGAACGATCATATTTTTAATATTTATTTTATTTGTATGTTTTATTTTTAAATTTTTGAATATAAAAATTAATAGATGTTGATGTATGAATGTTTGAATATCTTTTTGAATAGAAAAATATTAAAAAAAATGGAATTTGCAATTTTTTTAATTAATTGTTATTTGCGAGTGTTGGTACCTGAATCTGGACGGCTGAAGAATACCTCGATCTGACTACCGTTTGTATATGCTCATCCCGCGATCATGCGCTCCGTCGATGAGACCTGAAAAGAGCAAGAGACTAGACACCGGTGGGGTGCCGGCCTAAGAGGCTCCGATGCCTAAGTCAGAATGACGGGCAATCGAAAATAAGAAAATAAACTAGGAGTGCTAGATCATAGAATGGCGTACCTCTTGAGTTAGGAATGCCGACTTATTTGTAGTTGTTTCTCTCCTTGATCGTTGGAAAAGATGAGGAAGAATCCCTGAAGATTCGCCTATAGAGCGATATTCTCGGGATTCATAATGATCTCTCGGCTAATTTTTCAGAGTTACCTTTTCAGTGTTCGGGAGATGGTCTCCTCGGTCGGTCGGCACTGCCGAGCCGATGCGCCCGACCGAGTAGGATACTTTTCCTCAGCACCCTTCTCAGTTATTTGATGGGGCTTTCGGTCATTCAGATTGAATGGAATTTCTCTGTTCGTCGTTCTTCAGTTTCTTACTGCTCACCCATTTTTTACTCGGTCGGCCTTTACCCGACCGACTAACTGAATTCCCATAAATTGTTATTTGCGACGAAAATAAACATCGCAAATAACTTTTTTTCTTTTAAATCTTAGAACAGTATTTGCATCAGCATATTGCCATCACAAAAGATTTATTAACAGTCGAAGATAATATTTTTTGCGAAAGAAGATCCACCGTTGCAAATAAAAAATCATTTTTTCCCTAGTATTTGCGACATCATTTTGACATTGCAAAATGATCAATTTGCCGTCGTAAACTATTAGCAATGGTTAAATACCATCGCTAAAAACTTTTTGCCACCCTAATAGTTGCGTCCCCACTTGTCGTAGCAAAACCTCGCAAAGCCATCCCAAATACTATTTGCAACTGCATTTTAACTATTAGCGATGGTCTTGTGCTGTTGCAAAATGTACCTTTTCTAGTAGTGTATATAATATGCTATTTGATTAGCCTGTATCCTTTCTGAGAATTCTTGGCTATTCAATGCACTCTTTTTATATTGTAGTTTGACCATTATATAGACACAACATGTATTATGCATATACCACATTATTCTATCGTTGAGTGTTGCGATTTGTCAACATAAATCACATTTAATAAGCAGATAGTGACTAAACTTTCTTCAATTCTATGTAAATTGGGTCTGCTAAGCTTTGGGCTTGAAGTTGGGAATGTATGTGCTCTGTGAGTGCGGACTCAAAGGTAGTGCGAGAGATGTTAAGAGTGCGAGATGAGACTTCCTAGTCTAGAGTGTCTATGACGCAGGAGAACATGTCAAAGATAGTGCTTGAGGAGAGAAAGGGATACTTGACAGAATTTGGGGTCGGCCCAAACACCTCTTCCTCTTCTTCTACATTTTATGTTGAGTCACGATCATGTGAGGTTGAGCTATAAAGACTTAAATTTGATATGGATGCACTCTGTGAGGAGCAACAGAGAGCGATGAGCAGTAGAGACAATAGAAAGCACAATAGGGACAGATCGACCAGTTTCAGAGCATCTTGCAACAACTCCTGCAGGATCCTCCAACTCGTTGATCATGGTTCTAATCTTTTGTAAGTTTATTGATATATTTTTAATGATGAAACTGTTACAAAACTTAGCATACAAACTTAGCAAAAAATTAAATAACACCCAAACCACTTAGCATACAGTTAGATATTTATCGTAGAAAGAAATATATAAGACTTAGTGAAAATGGGCATTTCAGATGTTAAAATCGTAAAATAGCACCCAAATCACCCAAAAAACAATACGGGCAGCTCCCTCGTAGACATACAAACTTATAGACGCCGACTACAAGCGATTGTGGCGTTCCGATTAGAGATTTATTGTAAAAAATGCATCAAACTTGACAAAAATAGGCCGACTCCATGAGCTTGATTAATTTAAACTAACATTTAGTGGAGAGGCTCTCAATTCATGGCTAATGAAAGAAAACAAAAATAATGATGACAAACTTTGAAAAAAACTCAAGCCTATAATATTGTTGGCCCGAGGTTTAACTTAGAGGCCCTAGTTTATTTAGATATGATCAACCCAAAGGGGGGGTGAATGGGTTGATAGGCAAACTTTTAAACTCTTTTAATTCTTTTAAAATTAATCAGTTAATGCAGCGAAAATAAAGCAATTAAGAACATAAAGTAAAGAGTTTAAGGGAAGAAAGATGCAAATACAGTTTTTATAATGGTTCGATCAACTCGACCTACGTCCACTCTCCAAGTCCCTTAAAAATTAACTATCGGATTCTTAGGGTGAATCAAAATCTCAATACACATATTGCTTTAGGGTGAATCTTAACCGCCTTCTTCCTATCGGGTGAAGAGCAATCACCTTCTTCAAATAAGGGCGAAGAGCAGCCTCAACCGGATTGCTTAAGTGGGTGAATCAAAACCGCCTTCTTCAATCAATGGCGAAAAGCAACCACTGAATCAGTTGTCTTGAGTTGGTGTTTTTGGAACCAAGCACTTGTAGTGGATGAGGTTTGATGATCTTCTTTGTGAGATGATTTACAATCAAGTATACCTCACTACAATAATCACTCTATCTCTCAAAAGATTTACAATCAAATAGAAAAGAGAAGAGAGGAAAAAAAATATTTAGAAAAGATTTCTGAATAAAAATAGAGTATAAGCTTTTTAGCACAGTAAAATGAATCTGAAAGTTATCTCTTTTGTTTGATCCTTGTTCCTCTTTCTTTCATGCTATTCTGATCTTCAATAAGGGTATTTAAATGTAGGATCCAAAATAGAGCTGTTGGAGAGATCAAACTAGCCGTTGGAGCATTTAATGCTTTGAAAAACTAGCCGTTGCAGCTTCAGCGATTTGGAGTTTACCACGCAGGTGTCGACACAAATGAGATCTGGAACCTTAGTGTCGACTCAACCATTCTTGGTGTCGACCATTCCTTTGTATTTTTTGAATCTCAAAATGTTGATACCCACGGAAAGTTTCAGGTGTCGACACTAACCTTAGAGGTGTTGACTCAATTGATCTAGATCTGAAATAGCTGGTGTTGACTCAAACTTCTTGGTGTCGACACAACCTTTGTATTTTTGAACTCAAAAATATCAGTGCCCACGGGAACAGCTTTGGTGTCGACTCATTCTTCATTGGTGTCGACCCATCCGGCTGAAACACTCTAGGTGTCGACACAAACCTTATTGGGTGTCGACCTTTTCCTCTGCTGCTTCAAAAACTGGGCAGAGCTTCTTCAGGTGTCGACTCAAACCTTCTAGGTTTCGACCATTTGCTTCTTTTCCTTTGATTTCTTTGAAATGCAGCCTTTCTTCTTGGGCTTAGTTATTTCCAAAAGTCTTCTACATCTTCAATATATTCTCTTGACTTTTTACTAGAGTCTTGGACTTTAATAAAATGATTAATCCTGAAAAAGCTTTCTTATTGAACAGACATGTCATTAAGATAATCAAATGTATTGTGGCTAACAATCTCCCAATGATTAAATCAATTATGTTGTAATGTCAAAAACATAATGTACAAACAGTAATGATTTATCAAATTATTTTGGCTAACAATCTCCTAAAAGGTTAAATTAATATGTTGTTAAGAATCAAAACCAAATAAAACTTGATTGAAAGACCTCTAGGCTAACACATTGGGTTCTGCCACCCTCTCGGCTCCTTTATTAATGGAAACCCCTTCCCTTTGGCGCGATTGCTCGGCTTTCTACAGCTCGACTTTGAGTCTGGTGAGTTCCATATTCATGTTTTCTATGAACTCGTCCCTCCGATCGATTTTTTCTTCGATCCTTTGCAGCATGTCCCGAGACAATAATTCATTCTGCCGGTGGTGTCCCTCTATGTGGAATGAGGGACTAGGCCTGGGGCTCCTAACCTTTAGCTGTCCAGCCCTCTCCTTCCCTTTCTTCTGGGTCACTGGTGTTAGATCATCCGGTCGGGGACCACTTTGTGACTCTGAGTCTTCAGCTCCCATGGTAGAAAGCTTGTTGGGTTCCCACAAACAGTGCCAATTGTAAGGGGGTGAAATAATGAGAAAAAACCCAGAGAAAACTCCGCCACGGGTCCGCTGGTTGATTCCTGTGGAACAAGGAAGAGCACACGTTAGTGCTGATCTGCCCGGGGTGGTTGGCCGGAAGAGCACTCCGATACTTGAATCAGAGTATGTTTGAGGGATATTACTGTAGCGTAAAAGTATGGTGTAGAGAGCGTACTATTCATGAGGGTCCTTGTCCTATTTATAGAGTTTGTGACTTTCATGGGTGATGATTCATTCTCCAAGATCTAGTTGTCAGGATAGGGAACTGTCAGGATAGGGTTGATCGCTTCTCTTCAGGCGAGATAGGGCAGACAGCTCATTCCTTCTTATCCTTATGTGAAATAGGGGTGGTTGGGTCTCCACCTGGCTGCCTCGACAGGTTGGTCCCCTATCTCTGGGCGAGATAGGGGGAATGGGTCCCTACCTGGCCCCTGTGGACATGCTCATCCTATTTCAATTGTTAGGTTTTAGGAAATGGATGGTCTGCCATGTGTCGATGTCATGTCTGATTCCTGGTCATCTGAATTTCTCGGACAGACGTGATGTTCAGCCCATATGGCTTTCATCGTGCTCGATGTGTGGCTTCTAAAACTATTGCTTCCTCGAGGTCATGTGGTCGGCCTGCTACATCATGTGTGGTCGTCTTGTTAGCATCACGTGTGGTCGGCCCAAGTTCATCTCTTGTGGTCGACCTATTTGCCTCTATTTATGGGCCTCTACGCGGTGGCCCGCTTGAGATGCTCGGCCCTGTCATTTGCCCCCAGCTTTTCTCTGAGTACACATAGTCAGCGAAGGGAGGAGCTCTTTTCAGCGCCGAGCAGTCCGTGTCAGGTACAGCTTGGTTTTTGATCATGTTATGGCACGCTGCTGACGTCATGATGTTTTACTAAAGGTGTCATATGGCCTTTGTTGGCAGGTGCGTTGTTTTGGCACGCCAGGTTGTTATGCCCTCATTATGGTGGCATTTGCGCCGCTGTATCGAAAGGATGCATTGGGCCTCCGCGTGCCACGTGTCCCACGTCCAGTGGGGTGACGTTCGTGAGTGGTGCCACGTACGCCGTACTAACAGATGTCGCTTCATTTTTTACGGGGGCTTTTAATTCCTTTGTCTCCTTGCTTCCCCGAGGTGACCTTTGCCCACTGGGAAAATTCCACGTACCCCTGCCTGTGCATATATATATGTGAGCCCTAGTCCAGACTTCACTTTTTCTTCGTCGTCTTCCTCCAGAACATCTCCCCCATTGTTGCTCCAGTCGAAGCTTCTGTTCGTGCTCCCTGCTTTCTGCCTCATATCGACCTGCAACGCTCTTCACCGCTGAGAACTTTTACCGTCGTCGTCATCGTCTGAGAACCCGAAAAAGTAAGCCCTTCGATTTGATTGAGTTCTTCATCACTGTTCTTCTTCTTGCAGTTTTCTTTCTGGTTTTTGTTCTATTTCTTGCTTGTTTTTTCTTCGTTCCTCTGCCTCCTCTGTAGGCTCAATTTAATTTCTAGATTGTCCCCTTTGACTTTGTTTGTCTCCGTCAAAATCTCTCTCTCTGGTTGTTCAATTTTTCAAAATTTTTGCTCTAAATCATTTGTTTTTCCCTAAGGGCCGACCTCACCGTTTGGCCGACCACCTTATTCGTTATGGGTAAATTTCGGTGGATGTGCGATAGTGCGACCAATATGGCCAAATTTTGGTTGGTCTACCAGGTCCCCGATGACGTGACCTTGGTCTTGGCCGATAAGGACACGCCGACCGTCGGGGGGCCGACCTTTGCACCCTTTCCCATAGTGTCCCTAGTTGAGGGGGCGTTCGATTCCCCCTCCATCACCTTCTCCGAGAGATGTTGCATAAATGCAACCTGAACCCGATGCAGGTATCCATTAATTTTTTTCGCATTGTCATGGGAGTGGTTCAGCTGAACCGCCTGTACGGCCTTGGTCTTGGCTTTGCCGAGATCATGTACTGTTATACCTTGGCACATAACCCCTCCCGAACGACCTATTACCTTCTGTAGACACCCCATTTTTTACTAAACCAAACATCGGCCGGTTCACGCAGCCCTTCCGATGATGAAATGTACGCCAGTCGCGTTCGAAGGAGCTTCTACACGTATTCGAAAGTTCAAAGGTACTTCTAAGTGTAACCCCGAACACCCCGAGACAACCCAAAATACTCCAGAACAATACCAAAAATGCCCCTAAGCACTAACCATGCGTGCGCAACCTCCACCATGCGCACGCAACCTCCCCCAAAATATCCCACGCAACCTGAAAACACTCCATTGCTAGCGCACGCCATGTCAAAACTACCCAATGACCCAAACCACCTCAGGACCACAAAACCAACCCTAAACCGACCTTACACTATGCGTGCGCATCCTTACACCATGCGTGCGCATACTCCCACCATGCGCACGCCACCTTGGAGGAAACTTTGACTCCAAGTTTTCTCCCCCTCAAATTTTCTATAAATAGACCCCCCCTTCACTATTTCATATCTTCCACCACCACTTCGATAACTTCGAACTTCAGAACTTTGAATATCTCACAACTTCGAATCTTTGAACCTTCAACCATCCTCGAACCTTCGAACAGCTTCAAATCTTCGATCATCTCTTTGAATCCCTTCGATATCTTTTTCGAAAAACCACCCCGAAGAAACTTTCAAAATCCCAACAATCCCAAACCCACTCTAAGGTCAATAATCTCTCCAGTTTTCCAAGAAAACTCAAAAAAAACCATATAAAGCCAAAACCCTACCCAAATAGATTCCCAAATCCTTGTTTTCACCACACTTGGAAGGCCCCGAAGACTCAGAAGATCGTGCAGAGGACTCCCCGAAGACGTGCAGTACGTGAGGAAAGGCTGCGGGAGCGGATCAAAGCTTAGTTCGAGAAAGTACTCGAAGAGCCAGAAGATCACACAGAAGGACCCCCGAAGCCACACACGTTGTTGAGAACCCTACCAGCTTAGGTCTCCAAACTCATTTATTTCATAGATAGCTTAAAACTTCTGCCTTTTTGATAAAAAAGGGGAGAAGAGGTCGTTGGCCTCCTTCTCCCAATTTTTCTCATCTTTAAATAAATGTCTTTTAGTAGAATTCCTGTGTTAGTTTCTCTCCCCCCTCCTAGTTCTTTCTACCACTTTAAATAACTATTCAAGCATGTTTTTCTTTTTGCCCTTTCCTTTCTTCTTTAGTCTTTTCGTAGAATTGCATGCAAGTTGTTTTTTTTTTCTTCTTCGTGTTTAGTCCTTTATTTTCCTTTCTTTTCTTCTAGATTGCATATTTCTTCTTTCAAACAACATGTCTTTTATGCATCAACTGCGCTGTTGTGCTGTCATCTCCCTATCTAATATGCCTAAAGTGTAAGTATGCATAGAAAGCCTTAATTTTACGTTAGGTTTTACTTTCTTGTTTGCTTTTGCATGTTTTCTCTTGAACCCATTTTCTGTATGTGTTGCTTTTTATAAATTTAAGACAATAACTGAACGAAACGGTTAAGTAGAGGCCGATCCTCGGATCGGGCGAGAGGGGTGCCTAACACCTTTCCCTTTCGTATCCCGGCTCCCGAACCAAGATCTCTGGTAATGACGGGCTGGTTTACCTTGAAAACGGCCCCATTTTTTGGTTTTTCCCAAAACCAAGTGGCGACTCTGAAAAACTCGCACGGTCCTTAACCCACGGACGCACATTTTAGTGGAAAAACCCCCTCTCCCTTTTCTTCTTTCCCTCACGAGGGGCACAACGGGGCGATGAGAGGGCGGGTCCCCACAAGGGGCTACCATTCCTCTTCTTCCTGAGAGGACCAGTAGTAGTGGAGGTGGGGGGTTGGCTCTGGGCAGCCCTAGGTGCGCATCCTGCTCGGGCAGGGACAGGTTCCTCCGCTTGCTTCTTTTTCTGAAGCTTGGACACCAGCATGAGACGCCTCCTTTTGCCCCAAACCTTCAGGAATTGGGAAAGGTTCACAGTAATAACTCTTTTTTTCTCCATTGAGAAAATTGACTAGTCGATTTTAGAGTCGGTGGAGGAGTCATCTCGGGTGGGACTGCTCGGCCTAACTTCTTCTATCAGCAAAGGTTGAGCGGTGGAGACCCGGTTAGTCTCGGAGGTCCAAGGAATAGAGATTCATTCTTAAACTTCTCATACGACCTCACTGCTCAAGGTAATCTGAACTCCTGTTGTTTTCTCCTTGATAAAGCACCGCTACATAGGAGTGTACCTCAACAGAATGTGTGCTGCTCGATCATCCCCTCTTTGTCCAGATAGATCTTTGTACACCAAAACCCTCTCGAGATCCAGCAAGTGGACCCCCTTGATAACTTTCTGGTTCTTAACATGTACAGCCTCATGTGCACAGGGAAAACATTGATTAGCCATGAGACGTAAACCTAGGATGGATAAATTGAAAAATGAAAAGCTATGAGGAACTACCAGAACTCCAGTCTCTGCGACGAACGACAAAGGCAATTTCTTCCTTTGTTGGGCTCAAACTCGAAATTGTCCTAGACAAAAATAAAGTCATCATCGGTGCCCTTGTCAAAGTCTAGTAATTTGGTCACACGGTTCTCAGCAGCCTTTTTTATTTTGAGGTAATAAGTTCCCTCTCGGTTTCAAACTATGTTTATTAGTAAATGATGTCCCAGAGGCTAAAATTGGTCCCCAGCATCCTGTTCAGTTCAACAACCCCCATGATTATTCAGAAGAAATTAGAAGAGACTTGCATGGGGTTCAAACTGTAATAGTTTAGGATGTCCCTCAAAAGAGGGTGTAGAGGGAACCGAACTCCCCCTCTACAATGGCGACCAAGGGAATTACCATACGTTGGTCATTCCTCTCTTGGGGGTTATCGACGGTGGCCAGTTTTATTTCGACATCATTAGGAACCTGATATCTGTCCCTGAACAAGGCCATGGTCGTGGAACTAGAAACCATAATACGGAGTATCCCCATTGAGTGTGTGAGAAGGAAGATGAGCAATACAAAGAGAGCAACACGCAAAGAAAATGAAAGATTGAAACTCTTAGAAGAAGCAGAGGAAGACTTACTCAGAAATAAAAAATGATAATAGATTCGTCAACAAACTTCTCAGATGGAGCTCTTCACACAAGAAGTTACAGACACGGGAAGTTCTTACTTAGAAGGTTCAAAAATCGCAAAAAGGGCGATACGCGGTGGATGAAAGTGTATATAGGGTAATGCCACAATGGTGCAATGATGGCGACAATTCTAAAATAGTGCAAGGCCGACAGGATGCAATGGCTCGCTCATGTGAAACGTTGCCTCATTTAATGCGAATGCGGCATTTCAGGGTGCCACGTAGGCCCTAGAAGCCAAAAGGCAGTCAAATCTCTCCCCGAAAGATTCGATGAAACCCTTCAGCTCCAGTCCTTCCACATTTCCACTGAATACAATGGTTAAAATAGATGAGCTCAGAGGAGGCAACCAGAACAGAGCACACAAAACATGTTTAGATCACTAGATGAGCTCAAAAAGATAACCCAAGCAACGCCATTTTACAGAGGAAAAGCTTCAGTTGTCCCCTGATGACGTAATACATGACCAGCCGAAGCTGGGGCAATTGGAGGAGGTAAAATATATCATCCAGTCCAAGTTGGGGCCAACCCGGTTAGTGCCTAACAAGGTGGATGATTCAAAGGCCAAGCAAGATAGAGACTAGGTAACCAGCTCGAACCAGCCCAATGCTTGTTTTCTAAAACAAGATCTGGGTTAAATATAAAGATAAAGATAAAGATAAATCCAAATCTCATTGAAACATCTGAAGTACCAGGGATTCAATCCTGTGATTCTCAATATGTCACCAAATAAAGGAACGAGATCCTCCAAGTCCCCTGAATCCCAAAAAATTAGCCAAAGGATAAAGGAGAGGATCCCATCCAAAATGGAAGAATCAGCCAAATTATGGGGAATCTTTACTAAGAATTTTTTTTATTCAAAGCGCAATGTTCAAACACTAAATAAAGAGGGAATGGACTGAAAATGTTACGTGCAAATTGATATTCATACTCGGTGATTGTCGATTTTTTTGAAGATACTCTCAATGTTCTAACTTGAGCGTCAAAGTGTTCTTCCAGTCGAACCCCTCAACTAGGCAGCACTAACGTTCGTTGATTTTGCAGCTATAGGTTCAGTCGAACTGAGTCGAACACAGCTACGGGTTCAGCCAAACACAGTCACGGGTTCAGCCGAACTAGGACTAGAGTAGCCGAAGTCGTGCCAAGTTGCTCGTGCGTTTCGTTTAAACTCAACTCAAGAGCGACTCTCTTTAACTGTGTGTTTTTTTTCACACACAAAAACACACATCAATTTTAGTATTGCTCACATTTTTGTGTGAAAATGATTTTCAAAAATTTTAAAATATATTCTTATTTTCAAAATCCTCTTAAAAATAGTTTTTTTATAACAGTGCATCAAACGAATTTTAATTATTTGAAAAACAAAAAATGAAAACAATAACAAATAGTTATCGAGATCTTTTGTAACTTTTAAATTTTTTTTTTTTTGATAATTAAAAATTATATATGAACAAAGAAACGAATACAAGCTACAAGGGGCATACCCCAGGAAAAACAAAAACAAACAAAACCAAATAATCAAAAGCAACAGGAAGGGACAGAACCCAACAGAAAACAAAGCCAAACAAAGCTGAACCAGCAGCCAACAACAAAGAACCCAACACAACTAGCCAAAACAGGCCAAAGAAACCAATAGCAGAAGACAAGAGACAGCAGCCATGCGATGGCAGCAGCCAAGACAGGAACAACAACTGAAACATAAGACACCAGCAGAAGGTCGAAGGCAGAAGGCAGAAGGCAGCAACCATGACCAGCAATAGAGGAACCAGCAGAAATAGGAGACAAAACCAATGGGGATGAGGGTGAACAGCAGCAACAAGCAAAGCAGCAGCATGGGGATGAGAAGCAGCAACAGCCAATATAGAACAGCAGCAACTAGAACAGCAGCATGAAGGTGAACAACAACATGGGGGTGAGAATAACAGCCCCAACAGAAGCATGACCAGCAGCATGAGGACACATAGCTCATACCAGCAGACCAGCAAGCAACAAGCATAGCACTACATCAGCATGAACAACAGCATGACCAACATCATGAGGATAAGAAGCAGCGGGGAATGAATAACAGCAAGCAAAGCAGCCCCAACAGCAGAATGAACAACAACATGAGGACGAAGACCACAGCAGCAACAAACAACAATAACAAACCACACACACGCAACCCTCACACAGGCCATGAGGAGCAAACCACCCTAGCCTGCTAAACAGTTGCTATACGAAACACATGTGAACGAAAAACCAGCCAACCAAAGCCTGAAACAACACACAAACCAGGACGTGCAAACATCTAAAGCATTATACCATTAATAGGTTAGAAGCCAAATGAATCAAAACAAGTCCCAAACTCGAATAATCTCACCATTGATGGGTGCCAAGGGAAAGCCCTCAAGCAGGGACAATCTATCCCGAACAATACACACAATCTCTCTCAGCACCAAAGGCCAACCCTTCCCAGTATTTTGGAATTTTCTCAAATTTCTCTCCCTCCAAAGACCATAAACCGTGGCAGAGAAGTCCACCCTCAAGACACAACACCCAAGAGATTTCCCAGCACAGAGCCTGGAGAAGAGCGTCACCCACCCATCCCAAGAAGACATATTAAAGGATAACCCACACTTTGACATCACCTTCCCCCAAATAGCCCGAGAAAATGTGCACTGGAAGAACAGATGGTCATGAGTCTCCTCGTAACACGAACATAGCACACACGGGAAAGACGAACCCAGACCAAAGGCCTGAAGATGGTCCCCCGTATACAGCCTGTGACGGATCGTAACCCAAAGAATAAAACTAAACCTTGGGATATGCTTGCGACCCCAAATCAAAGAGAACCATGGGACCTTGGCACGAGAGTCCCTCAAACAACTCCATAAAGATTTGATGGAGAAAGTCTCGTTCCCGTTAGCCATCCAGGTAACAAGGCCCTTCTGCGAATCATCAGGACGAAAGTCGTTAGGGATGTCCCTCTTGAGGTTAACCAAATCGATGGATTGGGCCGGAGGCCAGTGCCACTCACTCCCCCGCACCACCGCACTAACTTTAGCAAGAGGGCTAAGGCCAGAGTCAAACACGATCCTACTCCCCTTAGCTTCCAAAATGGGACCCCACGGATGCCATGGGTCATCCCACAGGAAGGTATCCTGGCCATCCCCTATCTTATAACGGATAAAGGGCCTAACCAGGGCACGTAATTGGAGAATCTTCCTCCACGCCCAAGAAGGCGAGCTCGGCATGTTAATCGCCCAAAAACTTCTATCCCACAACAGATTAGATTTCACCCACATACACCAAAAGGACTACTCCCCACCTGTGATCAGAAATCACACATGCTTGGCAACAACTGCTTTATTCCAAATGGTCAACGATTTAAAGCCAAGCCACTCCTCCTTTTTCGACAAACAAACCTCTGCCCACGAAACTTTAGTCCCTGGTGACTTCATCTCACCCCACTACACAAGAAAGCTCTCATGAGACCCCACGAGTGTTCTCATAGGTTTTCAAGCACCGCAGATTTATCTATACGATCAAAATTTTTTAAATTCTAAACCTTTTAATGGGATTGAATAAATCGGCATAGATCGAGATTGGGTTTGATTTGGAAGCAATCTGGTTTAATCAAACACGAAAAACTAATCATCAATGAATGTAACTTGAATTTTAGTTATAGATGGAGTTAAATCAAACAATATTTTCTTGATTTGACAGTTGACTGAAAATTCTATAGACTTGTGAAGGGTGTTTTGATAGGTGGAGCCACTAGCAAAGATCAAACAAGTATTATGGGAGATAAAGTACGCAGATGAAACGTATGAACAGGGTAGGCAATAGTTGCGATGTTCACGGAAGAAAGCTCTAGAAAGAGAGATTGAGACTGTTGGTGAAACAAGGTGTACACCTTAGATGATGGCCTCCTTTCACTCTAGGTTTGATTTGTGGCAGTGATATTTTTGAATATGCGCACAAAAGGAAGGAGAAGTGGAGTCACGGCGGGCACCTCGACGAATAGGTGTCGGGCATCTCAACGTAGGGAAAAATCGATAACGACATAATCAACATCGACGACAGTTGTCTTTGGGTGGTTTGCAGAATTTAAATCAATGTGTAGATTGTTAGGTGTGTGTCTTGTATTTTGTGGGTCCCATTTTTAATAGTTTAATCTAAATGTATTTGGATTCAGGTGGAGTTATGAGTCTACTAGGAGTCTTATATGTATAGAATTTACTAATTATACGGGAACTGAAATTCTCTGAGTTAGTTTGTCTATAAACATGGACTTTAGGAATTTTAGTGGATGTATAGAGAGTGAATCAAATGAGTAAAAATGTAGGAAGGGGTAAAAAAAAATCAAGAGTATCGGGGTGATTCTTGAGTGGTGAAACAATATTGGTATCAAGGCTCGAATTTGAGTGTTGGGCTTTTGGTTGCTTTTTGGTCTCATATTTGTAATTTCTACCGAATATAGTAAATTATCTCACCTATGAACGAAGGCAAGCCGAATCACGTAAATTTTTGTATAATTTTTTTTTTAATATGTACATGATTGTGCTTCCGTTGCATTTGAGCATGGTGAAAAATCTCAACATCAAGCAA
>JAUTBS010454768.1:0-15072 GCA_032361285.1 Aequorea victoria | reverse complement strand
TGTTGAACTAAGACGTTAGCGCAGCAGTTAAGGACTTCATCCTTGGACATGCATGAGCTAGTTGGGTATGTCACTCGACTATGACTCATGGTGTGACAAGGTGGGTCTTCGTGATAGGTTCTATCCAGGGTCTGCATGATCCGGTGGGTATGTCACCCTTTCGGAATCATGGCGCTGCTATGGGGGACTGTATCCGACTGTCTGGGGGCCTAAATTGCCCAAGTTCCAGCTGCAATGTTAAAAGGTCATGGTTTATGAGTTATTGGTATTCAAGTGTCGAGTGGTGGTCAGGTGTTTCGTCGGATCCTTTCGGCATAAATGAGTCCTGGTCGTGTATCAGAATTTACATCATTTTCACATATCATTTATGTATTATCTGTGTATGTATCTAAATATAGAAATATTTGGTTTGGGAGTTTCTTTCGGGGCTTTGCAGCTCACAGCGTTTCATGCCAGGTGTTGAGGAAGGAGTTGTACTAGCTGAGCAAGAGGAAGAGTGCGTTGAGCCATGGCTAAGCTCGGAGTGCAATTTTTATTAAATTCAGTTTATTTTGATGGCATGTAATACTTAATACAGGGAAAATAATGTGAATGGCAGGAACAAATACTATTCTTATATGTTAAATATTAATCAAGTGTGGGATGATTGTTTGAGTATAACCCTATTTAATATTATTATGCCTCTTAACGACCCGGGAATTTCGGAGCGTTACAATATGGGCTGACGACATTAGTACCGAATAAAGGAAAGAGCGTTGCAGAAGGATCGATTGCTCATAGTCGAGTGTTTGCTATCACCAGACAGGACGCGCGGGGCGACACCTGATGTGGTGACAAGTACCGTTATTTCTTTCAGTAGGGAAGCATACGTTCTTGTTGATCTGAGATTCACGCATTCATTTGTAGCACCTACCTTTATGTCACGAGTAGAGGGCGTCGTGCCGGAGCACTTAGGTTCTGCAGTCACCATAGCGACACCTCTTGGTGAGAGAATGACTATTGAGACCATTTTTAGAAAGTGTCCGTTAGTTGTGGGAGGACAAGAAATGGAGGTGGATGCGATGCCATTACACATCCTAGAGTTTGACTTCATACTCGGGTAGAATTGGCTATCCACCTACCATGCATTCTTAGACTGTTTTGGGAAGAGGATTGTGTAAAAGCCGGTAAAATTTTAAATTTTTTTTAAACTAATTATTAATTCAATAATTTATTTAATTAAATTATTAATATACGAACTAAATGAAAAACATAAGTTTAATAAAATAATAAAGGATTCTTAATAAATGATGAATAAAATAAAACCAATTAAGTTGTAATTATTATTAAACTAATAAGGTATGAAAAATAAAAAGAAATAAAGAAAGAAAAAGTGAAGACAAAAAGAAAAATAAAAGAAATAAGAAAAAGAAGGGGAGGGGAGGCCAGCTGTGTGCCAGCTATGGCAGGTTTCGTAAAAGAGAAAAAGTCAAAACCAACTACCTTAATTTGAGGAGATGAAATAGGAAACTGTGGTAATATATTTAAAAAGAAGGTTGACTGTATCTTTCTATTCTGATAAGCTCTGGGTTGGAAGGATAAGGAAAATGGGAGGAAAATCAGGGATGATTCCTGATTTTGTGGCCCTCTTTCTCTCTTAAATCAATCCTTCTCTCAGAGGAATTCTCACCCTCTGAAACACTCTCAGATTCTTCTCTCTGTACTCTATCTTTTTCAACCGACCCCTCTCTCTCGCTCAATTGATCTCCCTCTGATCACAAACCATTATTGTGAAGCACCATCATTGTTATCCCTAGCAATCACCTTGGCGTTGATCGCAACTACCATCACCATCATCATCATCCTCGTCCTGATCACTATTTCGGGACCTCGGGTAAGAATCAAATCCCCTGTTTCAATTCTTATACACAGTGAACGCATATATATATAGATATCATTATATTTAGAAGTTTGTAATTCAGTTATGTATACACTACTGAGGCATGTGATTAAATAAAAATTATAGGATTAATCGTATGGAGAACCAAAGATTAATAAGTTTGGGTTATATATATATTATAAATATATCAGTGATACATATACATATATATATATATAACAGTTAATATATATACATATACAAAATCCATGTGTATTGATATCATGAAATCATTCACCATAAGATGGCTAGAACCCCCTAGAAGGTAATAAAACATGATAAAATACATTGGTTGATGATTAATGAAGAAATGAATGAATTAAAACTATGAAAAAATGAAGTTACAACAACCATCAATGGCTGTCCCGACCCTTGGGGCGACCCCCTTTGATGGTTGGGTCGACTCACGCGCGCTAGAGCTCTTTTCTGTCGCCTCTACTTCATTTCATCCGGACAGGACTCGTGGGGCATCCGAACGAAACCACATTTGAGCCCATGGGTCGACCCACCAGTCCTCGGTGTCGACTCATGGGCGCCGTTTTGCCTTGGGGTCGACCCAAATCCCTCTTGGGTCGACTCAGGTGGCCAAGGAAAGACCAGAACCCTTTTTGGGTCGACACATCAGCTCCTGGTGTCGACTCAAAGTGATCTGTTTCACCTTTAGGTCGACCCAGAAGCCTCTGGTATCTACTCGTTGTGCCTTGTATGCCCTTGGGTCGACTCAAAAGCCTCTGGTGTTGACTCACAATGACCTGTTTGCCTCTAAGTCGACTCACAGTCTTGTTGTGTCGACTCAAAACCTTTGTTAACACTCTTGGGTCGACTCATTGACCCTCTGGGTTGACCCATCCACCAAAAATGTTGAATAAATTGCTGAAATAAATTTTTAGGGGCTTAGGCTCTGTTTGACATTAATTTAAAAAATGAAATAAGTTAATTAATGATTTAATTAACACCAGAAGCTAAGAATGAAACCTTTAATGGTTGGTAATGATCCGTTTGGATAAAGTTAAATAGATTAATTGCTTTATTAGATTGTGATGGATTGTGCCACTTATTCAAGTTGATATATGAATCGTTGAGTACATCCTATTTCTTTTGAGCTTAGCGTGGACCTCAGGTGAGTGGCTCTCATGCTACGTACTTTCATTAAACTTTCCGCATCCCCAAACTACTTGAAAAGTAAATTTAGATATTTTAAATAACACTGTATGATTTTTTTTCTAAAAAATCATGGTATCAATATTTTACTTAAGAGTTGATTGCCTACCACATACTTTCAATTAAAACCTTGTACCCCCGATTAGCTTTGAAAAATGAAATATTTATGGTTTAAATGTCTTTAAAATAAATGAAATGATATGTACTGGTAGAGAACCATGGTATGAATGTTGTATAGTATGAAGAGATTTCTTAATAATTATTTCAGAAGTTTTCCCTATACTGTTGAAGTGAGGTGATACATTGGTGACCCATTGATATAAGGGGCCAAATGAAAAAGTGTTATAAAGAGATTTAATATCATCTTGAAAATCCTATGTAATGAAAAGTGTTATGAAGTAGATAATGATAAGTGATGTGAAGAAAGTAATGAAACGAGTTATGAAACATATTATGAAAAAGTGTTATGAAATGCATTGTGGAAAGTGTTAGATTCTTATCAACACATCGACATCCTACATTGTAGATGAAAAGTATATGTATTGATACAAACCTTATAAGATAACTTGGTATTATTACCAAACGAATGAGATATCTTAATAACTCGTGTGAGGTTACTAAATGAATGGGATTTTTTGGTGACCCGTAGATGGGACTAAATGATGAGATACAGACATAATGTCTGATGAGATGACTTGGTAACTCGTGTAATGTTATTAAATGAATGAGATGACTTAGTGACCCATATTGGGACCAAATGATGTGATACAAACATAATGTCTGAAGAAATATCTTGGTAAAATTACCAAATGAATGGGATTTCTTGACGACCCGTATTCGGGGCCAAATGAATTGATTATGTGATACCTTGGTGACCCGTATTTGGGACCAAATAATTATATTATATGATGACTTGGTGAATCATTTATAACGGGACCAAATGAAAGAAATTAAATTATATACATTTATATATGCAAAATTAAAATGAGACATCGAGATGAAATAGTAAATTGAGATTATAATATGAGAGAAAATGATATGAAATAATGAAATGAGAATATGACATGAGACATTGAAATGAAATAATGAGTTGAATGATTTCTTTTTGATATTACTGTATATATCCTGCCATGATTATGCTAATGTACAAACTATTTCATGTCCCATGTTTTGAACTGTATAATATTATGCGTGTTCCATTCACCAATTTTTTGCTGATGTAAAATTTAAACATTTAAGGTAAATAAGGATGAAGTTGATGCTGGACTTGACTGCTTTAAGGGATCCCATATAAAGACGTCTAGGACATGCATTTATACATTTATATCTCGCCTCCGCATTTGAATAGAATTAAACAGATTGACTATGAGCTGTTAAGACAATATGTTAAAAATATTAGGCAGTTTGACCCACATTTATGAAATTAGATCTTAAATTATTTAAATTCATTGTAATTAATATTGTATTAACATATTGTTAGCTAATAATTAATTAAGACTTTCTTGGATTAGTTGGGCTAAGATCCTTAATCCATGACCGGTCACCTTTCCAAAATTTTGGGGTGTGACATTAGGTGTCTTCTATCATTTTTTTTTCTTACTCTAAGTTCCATGAACATAATTTATAAGTGGTTTAAAAGATGATTCAATAATTTAAGAGGTTAGATTCAAGAGTTACTAACATTTAATGATGACCAAAGTACGAGGTCAACCTTTACTCTTTCCTTCTTCATCTTTTTCCTCTCTCTCTCTCTCTCTCTTTTGCATGAAATTCCATCAAAAGAATTAATGGGATTAAGTCCCCTTTTTATAGACATGAGATTGGTAACAAAATTACTTATTTATCCCCCATTTAGTTATAACTTAAGCCTACTTAGCAACCATGGTTTGTATAGTTTGGTTAAATACAAACTAGAATTTGGGCTCCAAGAAAGTTAATATCATATTTGGATGGAATAACCCATTTTCCTAAGGCTTTAGGCCTTATTTGGTTTAATTCTCCAACATGCTCTCTAGGATTAAGGAAAAATGTACACTTTTTGTCTTTCTTTGTCTCTAAGTTTTTCTTTTTCTTTTCTTTTTAATTTTTTTTGAAGACAAAATGTCCCATCATCCTTCTCTCATCCCTTACTACCAAAATTCTTATATATATATATATATATGTATATATATATTAGTAATTTATTTCATTAATTGAATGAATATTTGGGCATTTTTCTCAAAATTTTTATTTTTGGGCCTAATCTTTAATTTGGGTTTTACTCTTATTCTTTGGGCTTAATATAAAATATTTGGGCCTATTTATATTTATATTTTGGGATTGCAAGCTGTTTTGACCCATAGTCATAATTAATTTATCTTTTGGGCCTTAATTAAGTTTAGGTCTCATTAAACTTGTTTTTTACTTTAATCTTGGACCTTTCATAATTTTGATCTTGTCTTTATTTATTTGAGTCATATTCTAAGTTCTTATAATATTTTGGATCATAGATTTAGACCGCTAAAATTTTTATCTTTTGGCCCATTTTAATTTTCATATTTGGGCATTGTCTGGTTATTGGACTAAAATCAAGTTTTTGGGCATGAATACTTTCTTCTGTGGGCTAACTCTATTGTTTTCACTTTTAGACATCTCTTCAAATCTTTTTTAAGCCACTAGTCTTCTCTTAAAATCATCTACTTGACCCTTTTGAGATTTTATATTTTTACCTTCTTTTAATTGTTCTATCTTTGGGCCTTATTACTTTGTTGTGTCAAGAATTAGTTCTTGAGGTAGAGTAATTTTTCTTGAATCTTAAACTAGCTTATTTGAGTCTTAATTATATTCTTGAGCCCATAATCAAATTCATGTTTTCATAATCTTCTTGGATTCTTTCTTTGTAATTCCATCCACTTAACTTTCTTGAGGATATTCCATTTTTACTTAAACCTTTCCACATCTTGGTTTTTCCCTTGGCGTAGTTCACTTATTATCTTTCATTCCTTTTTTTTTTGAGTTTCAATATTTCATGTACTACCCTCTTAGCGTTTACTTTCTTTCATACGAGTTTTCTAGTTATGAAAAATACAGGGTGTTACAACCCAAATTCGTATTTGAGTTGATCAAAATATATTTCATCATGTGGCTTAAGAAACCAATACCTATAAATTGTCACAGAAACTCGAGTCAATGTATGAAAAAAAGTGCTCAGAAAAAAACTTCTTTGATCAAACGATTAGTCAACTTAAAGTACAAAGACGGTCGGAGTGTTGCAGGGCATATGAGTGATTTTTAGGAAGTGATTAATCAGATGAGTACCTTGAAGATGGTCTTGGATGAAGGATTATAGGCTCTACTCTTGTTAAGTTCTTTTCTAGATAGTTGGGAGACGCTAGTTGTGACAATCAATAATTCAACACCGAATGGTACAGTCACCATGAATTGGTGAAGGATAATATGTTCAATGAAGAGATAAGATGAAAAGAGTAGAGAAATACATCTGAGTCAAATGTTTTGGTCACAGACAAACGGGAAAGAACTTCAAATAAAAAATCCTCCAATAGAGACAAGTCGAGAGGCAAGTCAAGGGCCAAATCTTAGTCCAGGAAAGAGATTGAGTATTATTATTGCGGCAAGATAGGACACGTGAAAAGAGAGTGCATAAAGTTTAGAGGCAGCATAATCACTCTAAAAGTGATAGCAAGAAAGAGAAAAATGACACAGTTACAACTATTTCTACTTCAGTTAAATGGGAGATCATCATTATTTATGATGACGAATTTATTGGGTTTACGAGACAGGACACCAGTTGAGTGATTGGCACTGGTGCTTCCTTCTATGTCATCGCACATAAGGAGTATTTCACCACTTATTCACAGGGCAACTTTAGTCATGTAAGAATGGGTAATGATGGGATGTCCAATATTGTGGGAATGAGGGATGTCAGTATAGAGACCACTACAGGCTGGGAATTGGTGTTCAAGAATGTTAGGCACGGGCCAGATATCAGCTTCAATCTTATATCCACATGTAAGCTTGATGATAAGGGCTTCAACAATCACTTCGAGGATAAGAAGTAAAAACTCTGCAAATTGACCTTGATTGTTGCAAGGTGAATGAAGACATTCGACCTGGCCCACTGACCATCAGGGCCGGGTTAGCTCGACCTAAGCTCACAAGGAGCCCGTCACTTTTCGGGCCGTGCTGGGCCAAATGGAAAACTCTGGGCCTAGACCCGGCCCAAGGCCCTACAAGCTTAGGCTTGGACAGGGGCTTTTGGGTTCCTCTTGGGCTCGGGCCCTCGGCCCAATTTAGCCCGGCCTTTTTGATTTTTTTTTTAAAAACTAAAATATTAACAAAAAATTTTAAACTTGAAGATAAAATTTAAAAAGTTAAAGTCTAAAAGTTTGTTTGAATTTAAAGTTAAAAATAAAATTTACTTAAAAAAATTGATTTGAAATTAAATTTGAAGTTAAAAAGTTTAAGTTTGTTTTAATTTAAAGTTCAAATCTTAATTTTATTTTAAGTTTTAAGTTTTATTTAAAGTTTACTTAAAAGTTTAAATTTTTGAATTTTAAGTTTTATTTAAAGTTTTAAGTTTAAAATTTAAAATTTTAAGTTTTAAGTTTAAGTTTAAAATTTTAAGTTTAAGTTTAAAATTTAAAATTTTAAGTTTAAGTTTCAGTTTAAAATTTAAAGTTTAAAGTTTAAGTTTATGTTTAAGGTTAAGGTTAAGGTTAAGATTTAATTTTAAGTTTTAAAATCGAAAAAAGACGAGACAAATTGTTTCTAATATTCTAAAATATTGAACTTCTCATCGTTATTCTTTTGAAAAATAATGTTGTAATTCTGAGGTAGACTACCTTAACTTTTTGAAAGATTTCTTTATTTTATTTGTGAAAAAAAATTAGAAGACGAACGTCCTTGAGATGAGTTACTCGTAGAAGATGTTTGTGTTATATTTGGTAATATTCTTTGTTTATATTCTTCAAATAATCTGCTAAGTGTGTTTAACATTAAATCTAATTGAGCAACTTCATCATCAATATAAATAGATTTTAAAAACAAATTTAAACATAAACGTTTAGATCTAGAATATAATATTATAACTATTTCAAAAATATGTGGTAATGGATAAAAATATTTATTAATTTTTTTTTCATTTTGAAAATAATTCCCATATAAATTATTTTGATAGTTAACAAAAATTATTATTATTTTTTGAAGTTGGTGTAAAACATAAGTAATAGTACGAATATAAATATAAGAAAACAATTTAGTTGATTCATCAATAAAAAGAAAATCTTGTACAATTTTATATTAAATCAATCATTACTATTTGGCAGTTGAATATTATTTCTCATTTATGTATTAAAAAATATAGTAATTACTTTTTTTTTATTTAATTGTTATTCCTAGCATATTGTATGTAGTATTCTACTTAATTTTTACATATAGTGGTAATTCTTTAGATTTTATATTTTTATTTGTATATATTTTTTTATAAGTATGAATTTTTTTAATTTGACTATTAGTTATAATAACGATTTGCTTAACTCTCATAACGAATTTATCATATGGGTGATTCGGCCACAAGTCCCATTTATGGGACTTATTTAAGGATGAGTCTCATATTAGTTTTTTAACCCAATAAGTCTTATTTAATTTTAATATCTCTAAAATAACCTCTATCTTCTTTGAGGCCGCAGATCTAGAAACGAATGAAGAGGAGCAAGGTCGTCATTGAAGAGCTTGGGCATCATCTCCAACGAGTTCTGGTGCCCTCTCTACCACCACAACAACCACCAAAATCATTCTCTCACTTTCGGTGATCAGATCATTTGATCTTCTTCGCAACAGTCATGGAGAAATAGATATAGAGAGAGAAAGAGAGGGAGAGTATTAATCGAGATATATGTTTATATACAACAGCACATCGCGACGGTCCACCGGCGAGCTGATCTTACTCCGGATCACAGACACCAGTTCCACAACCACCTACAATTCCAGATTTGCACTTCCAGATCTTTTTGCTCCAGATCACATCGATTCCAGATTTGCACTTCCAGATCTTTTTGCACTTCCACCAGTTCCACAACCACCTGCAACCACTTGCAATTCTAGATTTGCACTTTCACAACCACCGGCGAACTGATCTTTTTTCTCCGGATCACAGCGAACTGATCTTGCTCCGGATCACAACCATCTGCAATTCAAGCTACCACTTTAAACTCAATTTTTATCTTTGATTAAAAAAGAAAAAGAAAAAAAATAAAAATAAAAAGAAAAAAGAAAAAAGAAGCATAACGATTTGTGTTACAGAAAATTAAATATTTATTACAGAAACTGAGACATTTTAAATTTCAACGAAATGAGATATTTCAATTGTGTAGGGCAATGTATATTTTCAAACCACGTAAATGAATCATGATCGTGATGATCAACGGTATTGAAACCACGTAAATATTCTCTTGAATTACACTTTAATAATGTTCTTCTCTCTCTCTTTAATTATATATACTTCATCTCTTTTACATTCAACGAAATGAGACATTTAAAAATATGAGTTATGCACGATATAAATTGAGATATTTTCATAAATATGTGACATTTTTTAGAAATAAATCTAAAAAATAAACAAATGTCTCATTTAATGTCGTACAATACAACATTTTCAACAAAAAGTAATATTTTTTTGAAAATGTCTCATTTTACAATGTCTCATTTCGTTGGGGGTATATTTGTCTAAAAAATTAATATATTCAAAAAATGAGACCCTAGAGTAATAGTCAACTATTGATAGGACCTATCCTTCAATAAGTCTTTAAAATAGGATCCTAGAGTAATTAACTTTTATCATATTAATTTAGTGTTTCTCTAAAAAATAAATTTAATATATGTGTACAACAACGAACATGAAAAAATTAATTATTTATAGAAAGATCTAAATTATATTTAAGATAATTAATAATTTCGTTATAATAAGAAATATTATTTAAAGTAATAGAAAATAAATTATGTAGAATTTCTCACCACCTAAAGATGAACCGTTACAAGGAAGTTCTATAGATTTAAAAGAAATTATTCTTTTATTTAATTTTTAATTATTATTTATAAAATATGCGATAATACACTGATATTCTAAATTGTGTCGTGTCAAGTATAAATCGAATGTTAAACAGATTTTATTATTAATATTTTATAAAATATTTACTAACTCATTTTTTATATTTTTAAACTTTGTTAAAATTCTATTTCTAGTAGTATTTTTTAAAAAATCTTGATATTGATGTGTGAATGCCTATTATACTAATTTTGTAAATTCTCTTTCCTCACTCATTGAAAATGAATGTTATTTTTTAATTATATAATTAACTACCATATCTTGTACTCGTATATGATCATAAAAAAATTAGATATGTTATTTGTTGAACTCTTACCTATTTGCATTTATTCTCTAATATTGAAAAGTTAATTTTTAGCATAATTTTTGATATGTCTACGTAAATGACTTGTACCACCCGTTGTATTACCAAAATTTTTTTTATTACAAATATTATATTTTGTTTTAATAGTTACCGTTCCATCAATATTGTAAGCCTAGGTTTGACTTAGTGATCCTAGTTCAATTAGCTAGTATCAACCCAAAGGGGGGTGAATGGGATGATGACAAACTTTTAAACTCTTTTAAATTCTTTTAAGAAATACTAAATTAATGCAGCGGAATAAAGAAATAAAGAACAGAAAATGAAGGAGTTTAAGGGAAGAAGGATGCAAACACAATTTATAGTGGTTCGGTCAACTCGACCTACGTCCACTCTCCAAGTCTCTTTGAAATTTACTATCGAATTCTTATGGGTCAATCGAAACCTCAATACAAGGATTGCTTTAGGGTGAGTCGTAACTGCATTCTTCCTATCGGGTGAAGAGTAACCACCTTCTTCAATCAAGGGCGAAGAGCAGCCTCAACCGGATTTCTTAAATAGGTGAATCGGAACCTGACTTTAGTAGAGGTGGAGGTTTGATGATCTCCTTTGTGAGATGATTTATAATCAATAAATCTCACTACAATAATCACTCTCTCTCTCAAAAGATTTTACAATCAATAGAAGAAGAGAAGAGAGGAAAAATATTTAGAAAGATTTCTGAATAAAAACAGAGTATGAATTTTTTAGCACAGTAAAATGGATCTGAAAATTTATCTCTCTTATTTGATCCTTGTTCCTCTTCTTTGCATCACTTTCATGGCTATTCTGATCTTCAATGTGGGATCAAGAATAGAGCCATTGGAGAGGAGAAACTAGCTGTTAGAATCATTTAATGCTCGAAAAAAACTAGCCGTTGGATGCTTCAGGAATTTGAAAATTTCGCGCAAGTGTCCACACTAACCTTTCTGGGTGTCGACACAAATGAGATATAGGACTTGGTGTCGACTCATCCATTCTTGGTGTCGACCCTTCCTTTGTATTTATTGGATCTCAAAATGTTGGTGTCCACGGAAAGCTCCAGGTGTCGACCCTTCCTTTAGAGGTGTCGACTCAACAAGTCTAGATCTGAAATAGCTGGTGTCGACTCAAACTTCTTGGTGTCTACACGTCCTTTGCATTTTTGAAACTCAAAAATATCAGAGCTCACAAGAACAGCTTTGGTGTCGACCCTTGCTTCATTAGTGTCGACCCTTTGACTGAAAAATCTGGGTGTCGACACAATCTTGCTTGGGTGTTGACCCTTTCCTCTGTTGCTTCAAAATGTGGGCAGAGCTTCTTCAGGTGTCGACTCAAATGACCTTGAGTGTCGATCATTTGCTTCTTTTCCTTTGATTTTACTGAAGTGCAGCCTTTCTTCTTGGGCTCAGGTACCTCAAAAAGTCTTCTACATCTTTAATGTATTCTCTTGGCTTTTTGCTAGACTCTTGGGCTTTAATAAAATAATTAATCCTGAAAATACTTTCTCATAGCCAGATAAGTCATTAGGATAATCAAATTTATTTGGTTAACAATCTCTTAAAAGATCAAATCAATATATTGTAAAGAATCAAAACCAAATGAAAACTTGATTGAAAGACCTTTAGGCTAACAATCTCTCTCTTTTTTATTATGACAACTATTGATTTGTAAGGCGTAAAGACATGGAGTTTTAAGCACATTATGACAATTAAAAATATCAATTGTTAAACAACAATTTAAAGGTAAACTCTTGATACCAATTGTTTGATTTTTTTAGATTTATACTAATTGTTTAACATTTTAGTTTTGCTCTTATGATACGAATTGTTAAACAATCAGAATAGGCCTTTTGATATTTAAGATTCAACAACAATTAAAGGTAAACTCGTTTGACACCAATTGTTGAGAGAGAGAAAAAAACTTAGATATCAATTAAAAGATTTTAACAGATATTTGTTTTTATTGATATCAATTGTTAAGCATTTTAAGATGTTTATTGATTAAAACGAAAAGCACCCCTTAGTTTTATAGAGGATGTTTGAGCAACTCAAACAAAAACTTCTCCCCATTGGAGGAAAGAACTTCTCCCCTTTAACCTTTTAAGGGTAAACATTTAAGCAAATCAATCAAAACTTCTCCCCTTTGTCATAGTAAAAAGGAAAGAGAAAGGATAATGAAATGCATTTAAACATCAAAAAAAATCTCCCCTTGAGATTATAACTCCTCCTATGTTAAGCACTATTGGCATGAGGAGGCACTTATCAAAGGAGAGGCTTGCTTGTAAACAGGGATACTATAAAGAGTATATCTGCCCTGACTATGACACCTATTTGCATGAATAAACATGGGTCACTTTAGCAAGCAAAGTCAAATTTTGAGTTATTTCTCCAATTTTCTTTATAAAAAGGGTTCAACGAACACAAAAGAGCACTTTTAAAAGCAAGCAAAGCCAATTTTGGCTTATCAAAGATTGTTTATTATAAAAATATTACTTCGCCCCTTTTTGGTATGTAATACCAATTGTTATTTGTATATTTAGGTTTGGGGTAGACTCTTCTTTACTAGGCAATGCCGAAAGGAAACAAGGTCCATTAGATATGCATACCAATTGTTGACTCAAGATGAGCCTGTATGTTAATTTGGTTGGCCAAATGATTTAAGCCTTTTAATACCAATTTGTTTGTTCATATTGTTGGCCTAGGGGTTAATCATTGGTTAATCAATATATCAATGTATCAATAATGATACCAAATGTTGAAAAAAAATGATTGATTCAATCATATTCAATTATTGTTCGTTTGTTTTATCATTTAGATTCTCAAAGATTGATATCAATTGTTGGTTGGTATAATTTTAGATTGATACCAAATTGTTATGATATGAGTTAATGATTGTGATCAAGACCTTTGAAATCTCATATCAACAAAGATTTGATAAAATCACTAAAGCAGAGCGGGTCAATCGAGAATAAATTCAATCATAGGACCGTCATGCACTTTAGGTTTAAAGAGAATAAAACAGTTGATATGCTTTAATCAAGAATGAATTTTAACTTAAAATTAATCACGATCAAAGTTATTTTATTGATACTAATTGATATTTACTTGATTGAAAATATTGGCTAATCAATAAAGATTTTTATCATCCTCAATCATAAAAGGAATATGCATTAAGATTGTGTGAGGGATGAGATTAAAAATTTGATATCAATTAGAGGACCCAAAAAAAACTGTTAAAAACAGATTCAAAAGAGGTCGACACTAGGGGATATAGGTGTTGACACAAACATGAAAGATGTATGAAAGGCTGAAGCTTAACAAGCCAAGTGTCGACACTAGATCTACAGGAGTCGGCACAAAACACACATAGGGGTCGACACTTATGATAAGGTGTCGACACTTTCATGTTAAAAACAGAAGCAAAAAAAATGGTTCAAAGCTGGAACAGTTTTATCATTTTTTATTTTTGAGTTGCTCTCTGTTTAGTGTCTTGATACTCAATACTTAGTAACCATTTTCTGCAAAATAATCATAAACATAGTATCTAGGTACCCATTTCTTTTTGGGTCCATGGAGGTTAGTATAGAAGTGCATGTTATGCATAAAAAGATGCATATGATTTATATGTGCACCAGAATTTCTATACATTTTAACATGAGATTTTTGATAGGCTTTCCTCCTGGATTGCCATCTTATGGTCGGTTTCCTCACAAATATTTTAGCAATTTTGGGTGGAGGATCGCCCTTCTTAACCCATACCTTCTTGGTAGGTTTGTTCCCTTTTAATCTAGAGAAACAAAATTTGGCAATATGCCCATTTTTTCCACAAAAACTGCAGCACATAGGCTTTGGCAGATTTGCTTTGTTAAGATCACTTTTTAGGACTGTTTTCCTATCATTAGGATTAAAATCAAGTCATTTTTTGTTTAAGGTACATTTTGTACCAAGCATTAAATCTAGATTTTTCTCACTTTGAGCAAATATAGTTATAGTTTTAGTTAAGTCATCAACTTTTGTTTTTAAGGAAGTATTTTCCTCTTGAAGATCTGTTGAGATTTTTAAAACAGATTTTTCATTTCCTAAAAATTCAATTTTTGAATTAAGAGAAATGATTTCATTTTTATAGGATTTATTTTTTGATTTAAGTTCTTTAATCGTTTTAAAATAATCCTCTAGAGTTTTTTGGAGCTCATCATTAGAGAGAATATCCTCATCAAAATCATTATTTTTATCATTATTGCTATCACTATCATTTTCATAACTAGAAAAATAATTTACCTCATTACCGAATGCCATGAGGGCAAGGTCTGAGGTGTCGCTGTCACTTCCATTGGATTCTTCTCCACTTGAATCCATGTCTTCCCATTTTGCCTTCATCGTTGGTTTTGGTTGCTTCGTTTTTTCATTCTTGAGCAATGGCCAGTTGGGCTTGATGTGGCCTAGCCTTTGACAATTGTAGCACTTGACTTCTTCTTCTTTGAAGTCACTGCATGATTTTTCTTTGAGTCTTCTCTTTTGCTCTCTTTTCATTCTCAAGATTCTTGCAATCTTTTTGGAGAGTAGAGTTACT